>WHYT01012765.1:41167-61588 GCA_009806455.1 Tetrax tetrax | reverse complement strand
GCTCCCCCCACCCTCCAAAAGAATAGGGGGAGAAATATAAGAAAAACAGCTCGAGGTTTGAGATAAAGACGGGGAGGAATCCTTAAAGTTACCGTCACGGGCAAAACAGACTCGACTTGGGGAAAAACTATTCATTTATTACTAAAACTAGCAGGAGAATGAGACAGGGAACAAGATAACTTCCCCCCACCCCTCCCTCTTCCCGGGCTTAACATTTATCTCTACTACCTTCCCCACCCAAGCGGCACGGGGGGGAAAAAGGGAATGGTGGTCGCGGTCAGTTCATCACGCGTTGTTTCATGCCGCTGCTTCATCGTCGGGGGAGGAACTCCTCGCATTCCTCCCCTGCTCCATCGTGGGGTCCCTCCCACGGGCCACAGTCCTTTGTGAAACTGCTCCGGCGTGGGTCATCTCTTCCACGGAGTGCAGTCCCTCTAGAACAGCTGCCCCAGCGGGCCCTCCATGGGCCACAGCCTTCCTCAGGCCTCCACCTGCTCCAGCGTGGGCTCCTCCACAGGCTGCAGGTGAGTCTCTGCCCCTCCATGGACCTCCATGGGCTGCAGGGGGACAACCTGCTCCCCCATGGTCATCACCACAGGCTGCAGGGGAATCTTGGCCAGGAGCCACATTACTCCTCCCCCTCCTTCTTCACTGACTTCGGCGCCTGTAGCCGTTCTTCACAACAGGCTGGCAGATGCCTCTCAGGATCCTTTTTACATCTTATTCTCTTCTCATCTCCTCTCCACTTCTTGCAACCAGGCCAGGCCCGAGTTGGGCCCAGTCGGCTGCCCAGTGGGGGGCCAGAGGGTGAGGCCTGCAAGGCCCACAATGCTCGCACCTCCCCCTCTCTGCCCCCGCTCAGCTGGCTTCACATCTTCTCTCCTTTTTTTTTTTTTCTGTTTTTCCCCTTCTTAAATACGTTATCGCAGAGGCGTTATCATGGGACATTCTGCTACCAATTGGGTTGGCCTTGGCCAGCAGCGAGTCCGCCCTAGGCCCAGCCGAGTCCACTGAACAAAGGGGAGCGACTTCTAGCAGTTTCCTATAGAAGCTACCACCTTAGGCCCCCCCTCACTAAACAAAACCAGAACAGTGCAAGTGCTAAGGGCAGTCAAGAGGCTAATACCAAAGCTCGCCCTGTGAATCAGCAACTGGGCTGCTCGTTACAGAACCATCTAAGGCACTCTGGGGCAATAAGGAAGAAGCAGGATGGGGGGAGGTTAAAGTATTAGGTCTAAGAGAGTTTGAGAGTTTGTCTTAATATTTGTCATAGAAATTAGATTAGTCACAAGACCTTTTTTCAATGCTTTAAGATCATCTAATAAGGGATCTTCCACTTTTGCTCAGATATAACATCTCTCTCTTTCTCTCTCTCTCTCTGCTTCTCTTCAGTTCATTTCAATTTGCTGAGAGCAGGGAAGAAAAAAATGCAACCATATCCATTAGGATGTTTCAGCTGACTGTCGTATATAAATATTTGCTATTAAAAGCATCCAGTAATTTCAAGTTGATTGTTAAAATATGTGTTCTGTCATATATGGCTATTAGACATTAGCCATTCATTCTGAGGCTATAAAATGTTCCTGTCTTTTTCATTTTCTTTGTCCATTAAACTGATGATTTTGGAAATCTGTTGGTGGGACTTACAAACTCCAGCATTAGCATGAAGCTCTTATATTAGTGACCACCATTTTTTTTCTGTGGAGTAAGCCACATGTCAGCAAGGATGGTGTTACAATCTTCTCGAAGCAAGAGGAACACTGGACACTGTTTATACAGGAGGAAACAGGAAACACAGATCTGGGCTTGAAGAAATGGGGCTGGGAAAAAAAGGAGGATACTAATAGCAGCTCTTCAAAAAAAAACTGAAGCTGGGAGAAGAGTGATTAAAGGCTTATTAGCAGAGACATTATTTTGCATTTTAATTTCACACAAAGCAAGGAAAAATGAAACCCCAAGCCAAAAAAAAAAAAAAAGGGGGAAAACATGTAAGCAAAGAGAAAGAGAAAAAACTATGTGGTCTGGAGAAGAAAAAGGGTGGCAAAGGTGAAATTTGCTGTACACCCTACAGCCAGGGACGTCTAAGACTTTTCCAAAAGGTAACATAAGAAATGTAAATTATTCACTCTTCATTTCACAAACACCCTTAAACATTCCCAGCATAGCCAGTAGTTAAAAAAAAAAAAACCAACAAAATACTTGCAGGATTATGTCAAAATCTCACAGTGTATCAGAACAATGAGGAAAGTAATCAGAGGCTAATGGTTATCTGGTTTATTGTTCTAAATCAGTTAATCCTTTGTACTAATTAAAACAAAAATTACATATGTAGGAATATATCCACATATGTATATGATGCCTAGTGTCAAAGCTAGCACTGACCCAAACTAAATCAGAAAGGAGAAAACAGTAATTATTGCAGCACAACACTAAAACAGCTGATTAGCATCAGGGTTCATGGTAACACAAGTGTTGTTTTCAGGATCTAAACTGATAGGTCAATAGGTAGAAATACTGGTGTATACAATAGTTAGCCTAAGACTCAGCACCACATTTCATTGCAAGGTAGGAACATGCTTTGATGAGCCTTCGCAAAATCCGCTGTAGTTGTGTGCTTCCCCTAACTTTTTTTTCCTCTAAGAGTGAAGCCATTAGCCACAGGTCTGCAGAAGTCGAAAGCGTTGGTATGCTACTTCAATGCAAGGTTAACAAATAATCTCCACTGAACCTATCCAAACAAGTTCCAAATAAGAGATGATATTGCAATTTGTTGAGCTCAAGACAAATGTAAGAATTTCCCAGGGCTCCTAATATGTTCTGGCCCACACACAGCAACCCGAAGTGGCTCCATGGGAGAATTCTTATCTGGTGCTGGGCTACAAACAGAAAACTTCATGGCACTGAAACTGACAGCATTAACAGCATTCACATGGACACCCAGCTGTCACAGAGAGCTTGCTATTTGAATTTACATGAAAACAGAGCTATGTGGTTCCTTCCATAGGACAAAAGCAAAGTAAAGGAACTATTCAAAGCCAGTGCCAAACTATGACATTATTTGAAAAGTGTGTGGAACTCATAGCTGAGTTAAAATTAAAAAATGGCATGCAGCTTTGGGTTTTGGACAGTTGCTGTATTTTGGTAGCAATTATGCATAATAAATTCCAGAAATCATAATCGCTTGGTGTTCACTTGAACCATGAATCCAAACCCAAATAGGAATGCCTAGTGTTTTGGGTTTTTTTTTTTTAAACTGACTTGTATTGTAGTAAAACAACCAGTGTTTATGTGCTATAGTTGTGCTAGCACAAAAAAAATATATATTCTGTACTCTTTTCAGACAGAGTAACTTAGTTTCAGCACCCTCCAATATTTGTCCGTAGAAATGCTTGCTAAATAATAAATATTAACTTGTATTCCCATGTATTTGTATCGAAAGTTTCTTGAAAGTCCTTCCTAAGCACGCTTCAGCAATTCTGGCAATGTGTTGGAAGTTACCCCTTGTGAGCTGGTAGAGCTCACCAGTAGAGCTTGTGGGAATTTTCCAATTTCAAGAAAAGTCATTGGAATGTGATGATTTGTTGAACCCAAACACTTTGTCCAATACATCTGCAATTTGACAAGATCTCACTGGATTCCTGCCTGAATCTCTGGAAGGGTACCAGGCTAGAGAGTGAGGACCCCATGCTGTCAGTGTTTCCAGTTCTGAAGACAACCTAGCAAAGCAGAAATCCTACCTTTTTGCCATTTATGTGGCAATGTATATTTCCTTTTCACAGCTCCCAAACTACTGAAAGTAGAAGTAGCATAATATTCATTGGAACATTGTTTTGGGGATCTATAATGTTTTTATGTGGTCAATACACAGTAGACATTCTCTTACCTTTGTGTAGATACTGTTCTCTTATTGCAGTTTCACCAGACAAGAATCACCTTCCATTAGTGCAATTAGTGACATTAGTGTTGTTTAAACAACTAAGTCCCTCTACTACACAGGGCTTGTTAGCTCAGGCTCAGCACTATAGACCTAACTGTAGCTAATTACAGAGGCATACCTTGAGTAGCTTAATACTTTCTAAAATGCCTTGTTCTGTTTTTCTCTCTTCTGTCTGTAAGATATCTATGGTCTTCCCGATTATATCTCAGGGTCACACATGACTTGGTATGTTAGTAATCTATGAGCTGTACTACTCTGATCAGAGAATTGAAACAGCAGCATGTGCCTAAAATGGCCATTGACAACTAGTCAGCAAATTTCTGCCTATGAACATCAGGTATCAAATATTCAAGAGAATTTTTAGACAATAAGCTTATCACACAAATATTAAAATTAAATTCCAGTAAGAAGTTATTCAAGAAAACCAGTCTATGCTCAGGCATCAGGGACATATAGGAAGGCTGCTATTTACTGCAGATTTTCCTTCTGCCTGCTATATATGGTTTTGTACACACTCATCAAAAAGCCATAGGTGAAGGAATTAAAAATGAATGTAGCATGCTTTGTTAGTTACTGCTTTCTCCAGAAATTATTGATATTAAAGGAAGAATTGCGCTGACTTCAATGGACTTTACATCACTGCTTTGGTGATGAAGTTAGGACTGAAGAGCTACAAGAAAAATGTTGTTATGCACTTTTTAGAATTCAAGGTTTGAAAAGGGAAATTAAAAGCCATTCAGGCTGAAGGAGTCTCTAAAATGAAATTTAAAACTTGCGCACATACAACAGCAAGTGATCTTACCCTTTTGAAATAAGATGAATGTTCCCATTTAATTTGTGAATTACAAATGCAAAAGCCATGTTGTTGTATTCTTTATTAAATTTAGTAGCTTAGCAAGTTAATCATGAGATGTTCCCTTGTTACTCTTTCTGTCCTCCCTTTTCTCCTACGTTTTTTTTCTGAAGAATACATTAAAGGAAAAAAAAAATACACTTAACTTGGCTAAAAATGACTAAGGAGCCATTAGTTAAATCTTTTATCATGTGTCCAAAGAGGACAGCAAATAAGGAATGAAGTAGAGTCTTTTAGTGTGACCCATATTAGTAACATGAAAGAGACTTAATATGATTGTCTGCCTTAATATGGTAACTAGCTCTGCAGCTGAGAAGAAGCTGGTAGGTGTTACTAGTTGTACTTCAGCAAGGCTTTAGATACAGTCTCCCGCAGTACCCTTTTATCCAAGTTGAGATGAATATGTAGTCTACTGGACATCAGTTCAGCGGATGAACCTGTGGATCATTGAGTTCAAAGAGCTGATGGTTCAAACTTCAAGGCTGGTTACAAATGAAGCTCCTCAGGGGTCTATACTGGTATTGCACAAGTGTAACATCTCTGTCACTGGTCTGAAAGAGATGCAATTCACCCTCATCCAGTCTGTAGATGACACTAAAGTTCTCCATGGATCTCTGGGTCACCATCTAGAACGACCTATCCAAACTGGAAGAACGGGACAGCAGGAACCCTATGAAATTCAACAAGGACAAATCCAAACTTCTGTACATGGGGTGGAAAAATGCACTCCAACTGTACAGACTAAAACTGACTGGGCAACAGCTCTGCTGAAAAGGAACTAGGGCATCTGTAGACAGGTGTCAGAACCCTGGATGCACTCCTCCAGCCCTCCTGGGATTTGCCTGACAGAGGTGACCGTGTTCAAGGCCAACTGTCTGAGCAGAGCTGTTGCAGAGAAGGAGCTGTAGGAAGTCACAGCAGGGCTTCCTGCCTCCTTCCCTTGGGACCTGCACTCAGCTGAGGCTCTCGCTCTTGGTCCTTGCTTGACCTATAGCCCCAGCTGCATTGCAGCCTTGCTTGTGCCCATCTGTGGCCCCATTGAACCTGACCTGAGCGACAATCCAGCTAAGCTCCAACTGACTTCCCAGCTTGATCTTGTCACCATGAACCAACCTGTCCACAACCAGGCTGTCTGATGTTGGGTACTATCTCCAGACCTGCCCTTCTCACCCCATGCCAGTACTGTGGGATGGACACTGCCCAGTGAGGCCCTGCCTTGCAAGCCCTAGCATTGAGCTCAATTCCCAGCCTCCCATCCCTCAGGGAGCAGCCAGCCCTTGTTGCAGCCTGACAACAGACAACTGAGCACGAACCAGTGTGTCCTGGCAGCAAAGAAATCCAGCAGCCTTCTGGTCTGTATTAACAGGAACACACTCAGATTTTCAAGACCAAACTGAGCAGCTTGGTCTGCATGACCTTGCTTTGAGCAGCAGGTTCGACTGACACCTCCTAAAGTCCATACCAACCTGCCGGATCATCTTCTCCTAAGAGAAAATGCTTCCTGGAAACAACATTCATTTCTCTGCAATTTTAGCAAGGACAGTGGGGCATAATGCCCAATAAGGTATTTGGTAATAAACATTGAATGGAAGTAAAAATACCATGAATTTGAACCTCTCTGCCTCTGACACCTCCACAAAATTATAGTGATACTATGGGTGTTAGGCAGCTCCACTGGTGTTAAGGCCTCTCTGGTGACTACTGACATTTAAAAAAAAAAGCCAAGAGAAAATTACACGGAGATGTAGTGCTTGAAATACTGAAGGCTAGAAAACCCTTTAGAACAAAGCTCGGCAGAGTCAAAACTTCCCTTGTGACCTTTTCACTGTCAGTGCGCAGCATCTTTGTACATCTGATCTGGAAGTCTAAATGTAGATACATCTTCTACATGTGCACAGTAAACCCAACACTTTTAGGACATGTTGCACCTCCTGGGCATGCACAGAACAAAACACATTGCACATCTGCACATGGTTTGATGCACATGGAGCTCGTTTGCAATATTTTGAGGAATTCCAGATGTGTGGGTTTTGGTTGGCGGGATATGACCTGCTAGGGCTAGAAACAGTGGGGAATTCTGGAAAAAACAAATAAAGTCTTCAAAATCCTTGTATAGAAAATCTCCGCCAAAAAAAATTCAGAACATGTCCAGGAAAACTTAAACGTACTGTAACATCTTCGTTAAAAATGTAGCCACTGCCTGAGTCTCTCGCTTTCTGCATCCAGCAGTGGCATGTGCTGTATGGCTCCTGAGAAATTGCAGATAAGAAAGGTCTCCTATTTCTCCTCACGATTACAGATCCTGCCTGCCTAAATGAATTTACAGTTTCCCACACTGTAAGAGATTATAGGTTTTGCAGAAGCTTCTACAATATAGCAGACTTAGGACTGAAAAATTCTCAATGAAACCAGTTTGTAGGTACTTATAGATGCCTACGTAGCAGTCCAAAGGACTTTGTACGACAGTCCCATTCTAACCATGCACAGCTCCCACTGCCCACAGCCATTTAATATGGAGAGCACATCTACATGTTCTTTGAATACCTCCAGGGATGGTGACTCCACCACTTCCTTGGGCAGCCTGTTCTAGTGCCTGATCACTCTTTCATTAAAAAAGTGTTTCCTAATATTCAACCTAAACCTCCCCCACTGCAACTCGAGGCCATTTCCTCTTGTCCTATCACCAGTTACTTGGGAGAAGAGACCAACTACTCCTCCCTACAACCTCCTTTCAGGTAGTTCTAGAGAGTGATGAGGTCACCCCTCAGTCTCCTCTTCTCTTGACTAAACAACCCGAGCTCCCTCACCACTCCTCATAAGACTTGTTCTCCGGACCGCTCACCAGCTTCATTGCCCTTCTCTGGACACGCTCCAGCAACTCAACACCTTTCCTGCACTTAGGGGCCCAAAACTGCACACAGTATTCAAGGTGCAGCCTCATTTGAAGAGTCTTGGGCAGGGGGCAGGGTTCTGCATGTCATTCAGCAGCCTCAAGATTTGTAGTCTGTGCCACACTGTCATTGCTTCCTGTTGCTACCTAAAATTCTCTCTCTTATAGCATGTTTTATTTCCACTAGTTACTGCATAGTCACAACAAACTTGGCTTCAGAAACTCAATGGCAGCTACCACTACAGTTAAGGAGAATAGAACCAAACAGTACTTTGAATGGCTTATTCAGAGACTCAGTAAGGAAGAAAAATTACAAGACTACTTCTACAGCTGTGTTGCTGCATACTTAGTCACAAACAGGATGTAAGGTTTTTTTTGTATAACTTTGGTCCTAGCTAAAGCCCACCTGATACTACAAGGAAAGGAAATAGGAACATGAAGTAAAGCTAGTAAAGTTTAAAAAAAACCCAAACTTTTTCCTGAAAAGGCAAACAAACAAACTTGGTAATGCCAGAAGGTGCCATCAAGGACTATTATGGGATCTGTCCTTCTATAAAGGAACTCTACTAGAAATTAAAAACAATGTAATTATCCTAATTTTAGAGGGTTCTTCCTTTAAGTATAGTCAGACAAGAAAAGACAGGAACTGAGGTTGCTGTAATAATCTATTCTTCTGATTTTTTCAGCTCTATATGTGCAGATAATCACAGCAAGAATTGGGGATTAAAAATACAGCTATTGTCGGAGGGGAAAGGGCATTTTCCTTCCTCCGGTATAGGTCATATTTTTAAGAAAGAAAACTGTAACTACATGGCATTAAAACATGTCATTAACTTACAAGATAAGGGTTTAATTGCCATAAAATATATATGTAAATGTAACGTGCTGCAGGCTTCATGTCCTTATGCACTTATGGCACTTACTTACAGGTTGGTTTTGGTTTTTAATGTGAGCATTTTTAAAAGTAACCTGTGTAACTGTTTCTGTTATTCACTTTATGTATCAAATGTGACACATACTCTGCAGTATAGTCTGCTTTAAAGAAATTATATTCAATGCAATATTTGTTTTCCAGCATACCCCAGATCATTCTAGGAACTGAAGAAATGAGCTAACTATATATACACTACAGTGTTTGTTCCTATTCCAAGCTTGTTGGGGTTTTTGATGGTTAGATTTTTTCCTTTTTTTTTTTTTTTTTCTCTTTTCACAGTGATCCTTGCAGGGTAGACTATATTTAACAGTGGCTTTCTAACGTCTGTTTGCTAAACCAAATAATGTAGGCAAAGTTATGGCTGGAGATAGTGCAAAGAAACAGCAAGGCCATAGAAAAGGGGGAAAAAAATGCACGCTTGTGCTGAAGGATCCTTTTGTTTAGCCCTTTTGAGAAAGACCTCGGTGACCTCAGAAAACCTCCAGCTGCAGCCCGTGAAACTAGGTTAAGAGCCTCAGCACAGGACCTTGAGAGCCCTCTACAGGCCATCAGTGCCTGGTAACTCCAAGAAGAATGATCCTGGTAGCCCTGGCTCTGCTTATCTTCATCTGCCTTGATGTGTGGATGAAAGACGTGTTTTATTTGCCATTTATCACAGTGGGGGTTTTGGTGTGCAACAGTAAGCCGTCCCTTTAATGATGCCTTCAGCTGGCAGCATTGTTCGGCTTAAATAACCACTTGCCAAAAAAGGAAAAGAATTTGTCCTCTCTCTGGGTTTGTTATTTCATTAGGGTTCCCCAAGAGAACTCCAGTAAAGGATTTGGGTCTATTAATCACCCTCCACAACCTTCTCAAGTAATTAGTCTTTTAAAATGTTTGCTACCTCCTTAGTAGTACATAATTCGACGGTGCTGGGTGAATCAGCCGAGGTTCAGACTCACTAACCTTTAGAGGTTTGGCTTGTCTGAGCTCATCAGTCTGGGCCCCCAATTGAACTGAAAATTGCACTTTTTTCATTCTTTGTGGCAGGTTTATAGTACAGCACTGCTGGACGCCTGCCATGAAGGAAAACTCGAAACATATAAATTCTTCATAAGGCAAGGGTAGAAGGTGGCACTGAGAAATAATGCTCTCATGCTGTCAGAGCCACCGCGGGGGGAGCAGGGGGAACGCTCGTTCTAAGACAGATGTAGCAACAATTGCTCCTGTTTAACTCCCTAAACGGGTAATCCTAGTTTATGGGGCTCCAGTGATGGAAATCTTGCTGACATCGCTTTGAGGACTTTTTTTTTTTGGTAGAGATTGTGGATTCTCAGGAGAACATTGCAAGAACCTCACTGACAATTTCAGATGCAGACCCCTTGAAATAAGTGTAAAGTGCATTTTCTTTGAAGGTGCATACACATTAATGACAAATTTCATGATGAACACAGCTAAAATATTTCCATTTTATTCTGTACATAAACTGGACAATGAGGCAACTTCATGTTAGAAAATTTGCAAGCCTCTCATGCAAAAAATATATTTGGCACCACCAGGTAACACAGTCCACACGCCTTGTTGCTTTTTCTTGGCACTCTCAGTTCTATTGGCCTTGTTTCTGGTAAATTAAGAAAGCAATTACAGATTCACAGACCACTTTGGGGGCATTCCAGGGTTTTGTTTTTGTCATTACTGAGAGATACTCACAAGCTGCCCAGGCTAGAGCTGCTTGGAGGATGAGAATTTCATTTTGCTGCATTTTTACAGATTTAGACTTCTGCTAGAGATTTTTTTTCTGACACTGGCCTGAAAATGAAGTCCTTCACATAACTTTGCAAAGGAGATTTGAGCTAAAATGCCTATTTTAAGATTAGATCCTTTTGCTCTTTTGGTTTATCTCATAGTTCTCTTCTGGTACTTGACAGATAGACTCAGACGTGTCCTCTGACACTGTATAATTTGGGGTTTGCGGGTAATGGGCAAGGAAATTAAAGATACCAGCTCAAATCTATGCTCTTCCTGCATCCATGTGCAGTATTTCACCTGAGATCCCATTAAATCAGTCAGAGAAAAACTGTGTGACCAGGGCCATGATCCTTTAAAATTCAAAAGCACAGTCAAATAAATTCAAATTATGAATATCATTTTTGCCAATTTGAAGTACACGACTGAAAAAAAAATGACAGTAGTAATTTAAGTAGAGAGACATTAATCCAACTTAATCTAATGCAAACTGCATGGGTTTGGGGAGGAGAAAAGGGTGTGTTTTTCTGGATAAGCTCACCCCTCGTTGTCAGAAAAGCAGAAACACTAAATACTTGTGTATGTGAGCCCATCTCTCCAGACAAAAGAATTTTTCTCAATTTCCAAAAATGTCCTCACTTGTAACTCATTTATTGTTTTAGACTCCTCATGCATAATAGGCAGCACTTGCATTAGTGAATTATCCTGTTTAATTAATTTGAGAAAGAGTTCCCCAAAGTCAGTAAATGACAATGATGTATTATATTTCAGTATTTCTGGCCATATAGTATACATGGTATAAGAAACAATTAAAAGATAACTGAACATGCCTGAAACTTCAGCAGGAGCCGAATGCACTCATTTTCAGGCCAGAGGCAAGGGCTCGTAGGAAGGCAGACTTTTCACCCAATAGTTCTGTCCTATAGATGTAAACGTAAAAGCACACTTTTATTAGTGGGCAGTTATAAGTAATTTATAACAGGTGAACCGATCACTGTGTTGCCACAGATCTAAGTAATGTGTCTTATAGGCAAATATGAGTTCAAAAGTCAATTCTACTACATCTATTTGCCAGGAAATGACAGACTGGCTGGCTCTATGATGATTGCTTATCCTTTTATTAAAAACTCTGTTAAATTATTTTTGCATGCATGCGTGTGTTTGTGTCCGTTTGTACATATAGTACTCATTACAGTGTGTCATTATGAGTATCTGAAGACAGTTTCTAAGAAATTTCTGAAAACACCATTCTCCAGTTGATTCTGTCAGGTTTTAGTGGTGAGTGTTGAGTCTTTGAGACAATGGAGTTGTCTTATTTGCTTGTGCCTAAAACACTGTTGGGGATGATAGGATGCAGGATGAGGCCTGCAGATCCTGATGGTAACTGCAGGATGACTCTTAACTATTTTAAAGAAATAATTGAGTATCATGCTGTAACTTTTTTTTTTGCTTTCTTTTACTCCAAGACTGAGAATATTTAACATAAAGTAAGTTAATGTGACATGGAGGAAAAAAAAAAAAATCTATCTTAATAAGTGTCCCTCTGCTGTCCAAGAAATATAAAGTACTAAACACACTAGGCCATGGAGTTCTTTTTCAATGCTTGAAAAAATAATTATTTTTTTAAAGACTCATTTAACCCCAACTATTTAACAGTTTATAATTCTGAAAGGCAAATCAAAACATGGCCCTGCAACACCTGTCAGGGTCCCTTCCAAAATATTCCTTGTAGTGACAGAGAAGGATTTGAAGTAATCTCCTACAGCTGGTTGTAAAATCTCAGTGTCTGAGGTAGATGTAGGAAATAGCAGGTAACAGGACACTAAACCTTTACGATATTTTTACTTACCTCTGTTACTAATAACACTTCAGAAAATGGGGGCAAAGGGGAAGAATAAAGTGAAATCTAATGTTTCTGTTTCTATTTACGCAACTTGTTATTCTTTCCCTGATTTGAGATGTGACAATAGAAGCTATTTGTTACTGTTCTGGTTCTCTTTCTGGCTCATGTAAAAGGGCAGACAGATAACATCAAGTAGCTGTGCGAAGATACTACATGTACTTTTTCACTCTACTGCTTAATGATATTGGGCTTAATTAAAAAGTATGCAATGTCACATTTTCCATTATACTATTACTTATGAAAGAGTTCTACCTTACACAGTCGTATTGACCATGTTGTGCCCCAGACAAACTATGCTAGCCTCTATTTACTTACATCTGTGTTAAGTCCCAAATACAAAAGTTTCCAGAACGTGTCTCTTTGGAGCACTGATATTGTCCTGTAAGGACAAAATATGTCTAGGACAGCGGAAACAGGACCTGGAGAAATCACCCGATGTGTTGTCTCTCAACCAAGGACTTTGAAGTTTCAAATATTCCTTTGCATAGTCAATGCATATGTGTATGAAAAGTGGATAAATTATCTTAAAACGTGAAAATGGTTAAAACAATCGCTATAGAGCAACTAAACAACTAGCATGATTGCAAGCATTTTTCTTCCCAGGTTACCAGGAAACCTGACCTGATTTCTGCAAACATCGTAATTATTCACAAGCGTGGGATTTGTAGCCCTGATAATCTGTGACTGTCCCATAGGACATACTTTCCCACTACATGCTGAAAATTAATCTTACTGTGACTGCTTACCTAACACTTGCAGTATTTTTCAGTTCCTTGATTGTAGGACTGGAATAATAAATGAAAACCAGCTAATAATGAGTTAACTTTCAAATGGATAATCATTCATACTCAATTACATTTAGCTGTAGGCTTTCATAAGCATATTAAAATATACTATATGGAGGACCACATACCTATAGTACATAATACTCCACAAGTGAAACCAATTTAACACTTTTTAAGAAATCTCTTTGAGTCACATTTTTAATATTACACCAGCTTTATGCTTTTATACCTAAGAACTATGATACGTTACAAAGCCAATTTTAAGTGTTTATTATTACCAATAAATGCACAATCAAGCTAGGTTGCAGCTGTAAACCCTTATGATGTAATCTATACCTGTACAATATTCTTTCACATGTTACTGTTATGTCTCTATGTACCCTAAAGATGGTCATTATTATATTCATATTTCCTACCCAGGGAATCTATGTAAGTTATTGCAATACCTTTCCACTTTTATCATTTTAAGATGTTTGCTTAAAAGAAATCTGACTTTCAATGCACAGTTAGTACTATTATTTCTATTCTTTGTTAGTCAGAAACAAGGACATTTCTGCAGAAGAAAATCTGATGTGAATTAATCCATCTTTGGCTATGTTAGTAAATGATGTATTGCTCTTTGATCTTAATTTAAATATTGAAATATAATATTACTTTTTCCTGAAACATGAATACCTTTTATTAAAATCAAAATATTCTCAAGAGTTAATTTTAAATAAATTGATCTTCCAAAATAAAATTTCTAATTCTAATTCTTTTCTTTTCTAATTCTTTTTTCTTACTTGGGTTGTGTTGAAACTAAATCTTCTGTGAGTGCAATATAGTGGTACATCTTCCATCTGGAAGGAATTCTTGAAATGTTTGGTCAGTCACTGCTTTGGCTAAACATATTCACAGAAAATCTACCCCAATTCCAAACTGACATGTCTCTGACCAAGAGGTCAGAAACCCAGAAGTTATAACCAGGATAGTTAATGTCCCATTGTGAATGAACATATTGCTGTCTCTCTCAGGACTGCTAAAGCAGAATCACAGGTCAGTAAATCCTCTTCACTTCAGCAAAACAGCAAGTGCTCAGCCTTTATTAAACTTTGGCTGCTAAAATGAAGCGCAACATGAGGGCTAAAAGAACTCCAGCTCCCCTTTCTTACTCGCAACAGTGTCATCCAAAGTGCTGTACACTTCTAAAAATGTCCATGGGAGGTTCTGTGTGTTATGAAGCCCTACCTCATTCACATAATGGATACATCCAGCTCCTGGTGTGCCTAGAATGGGTTAAGCTTAAAAAAATTTTGAAAGGTCTAAAAATTGCAGTGTGTGTGACAAAAGCTGTCATTTTGAAAAGTAGTCCCTCAAAATACCATATAAATCACAGATAAGGAGTAGATTCAGGTGAAAATAATAATTCTCTTGGCCTTATCATTGGTATGAATTTCTAGTCTAAAAAACTAGGTTTCCCCCTCAAATTCCATAGACATAAGGACTCTTTTCTACGAAACTAAGAAGGAAGGAGGGAACAGAAGGGTTTTTAAAGAACATTTTAGCCTTAGCCTTTTTTATAAGTTCCTCCTCTATCCATCATCTATCTAAACAAAACATAGTCCTTTCTAGTCCTTCTAGCCTTCAGTAACAGTTAAATTCCCCACAAAGTGCTGACCAGAGCTGTGGTACATTATCTCCATGCTAGCTTACTCCTGTGGAAACCTACACAAACACAGGACATTTGCTAAATCACAGAGTTTAACTTAAAAAGCAAAAAGATGAGTAATACTGATATATTTGTAGTACTATTAAGAATGGATTTTCTGAGGTACTGCTTTTCCTTGCCCTGACTGTGTGTAAATTGAGGATGTGGCAGGCACAGTGAGTGTGGATAAGTAAAGCGGTTTCCTTAGAAACAATAAAAACAGAATCTATAAAGCAGAACATTCTCCCAGCTGATGTGACTATTTAATGGTACTGATAACACAGAGAACAGACGTAAGTAGCCTCACTGTTTGTACACAGCACACAGTATAATTCCCCAAATAGCTGAATTACTTTCCATATAAGACCATAAAATCTAGATGGAATCTCACAGTACTGTCATTAAGGAAGAGAGCACAAATATAACGTTCCAATATTAGTATTACAAGCTAAATATAGCAGCCAGCATTTCTGGTGCCCACTTGTGTTCATTTCTTCTGTGATAAGTAATTCATCTCCCTCCTTCATGTTAACAGCTAGCTCATGTGTATTGGAAAGTTGTGACCACTGCAACAAGTATGCTTCTAGCAAATCCAGGCTAGAGCTCATACCAATAAGCCATTCCTTTGCCAGGTTTTTCAAAAAGAGGAGGCCAAATTAGGCTTACAGACAAGCAATTTCTGAAAGTGCTGGGTGTCCAACAGCACTACAGCAGGACTGGGAAACAGGGAAGGGAAAGAGAAAGTTTGCATTTATGTAGAAATCAATTTGGTGAAAAACCTTCATGTTAATCTCTGGATGTCACAGGAAGTAAGGGACCACAAGCAATCATGCACTATCCTCAATGGGCAATGAGTAATGCTTTGTTTCAGTTAAAGGGCATAAATGCACTGACTTTAGATTATTGAGTTGGTTTTATGACTGCTCTGTGTCTCTCCAGCCACATGCACCATTCAGCGCATGATGAATCTTTGTAATCTCCGTTACAGAACTTTATAATGTAATAAACTCCTCAGGTGTTCCTGAGGGGTCAGTATTGGGCATGGCCCTGTTTAACATCTCTGTTGGCAACATGTACAGTGGGATAGAGGGCACTCTCAGCAAGTTCACGGATGACATCAAGCTGTGGAGGGAAGAGATGCCATCCAGAGGGACCTTGACAGGATGGAGAGGTGGGCCTATGCAAACCTCAAGAAGTTCAACAAGGCCAAGCACAAGGTCCTGCACATGGGTCAGGGCAATCTTAAGCACAAATACAGTCTGGGTGCAGAATGGATTGAGAGGTTGGATGGGGCTTTGAGCAACCTGGTCTAGCTGAAGGTGTCCCTGCCCAGGGCAGGGGGTGTGGAACTAAATGGTCTATAAGGTCCCTTCCAACTCAAACCATTCTGTGATTCTATGAAATATAAATAGTCAGATCATAGTAAAAAAATATATGAAAATAATGGTCACTGAAAAAGGTAATGTGCTGTTTTTAATGTTGTCTAAGACCTCTTTTCGATTCTTTAAAACTGATATGCAGAGTTTATGATTAGAAGAGTAATTAAAAGGCAATGGGCTAGGTCTCTGCCTAAACCTGTGGCTCAGTCCGTGCAGATAAATTGGCAGAGGCTGGGATTTTTGTCTCTGTGATTACAGAAGACACCTGCATTCACAGGCAGTGCTCTCGATGCACATTATTAAGACGCTACTCAGTCCTAAAGGTGCTGTTGGAGATACAAAGTCCAAGAAATGTCTTAAGAGCCGTGCAAGAGTTACACTTGCACAGATCCACATCCTAGATAGGCTTGTAGAGATTAGCTGTAACTCAAATGAAATTAAATATAGGAAAAAATATTAAGGTGTTTTTCCAAAGTGACATTCTTTTTCCAGAGCAGAGATGTTCAAAGACAAAGGGAATTGGCCTGGAAAGATTTAGCACTTTATTTTTTTAGTGTTTTGCAGTATATTTGAGGATGGCTTCTCAAGGTATCAGTGCAAATGCAAACTCTGTGGCAGCCAGCACAAATATCTTTGGTTTTGGAATCACTTTTCATTCAACATCTTTGGCATTTGACATTTTCCTGGCTTTTTGTCCATATTTCTGACTTATTAGCTTCTTATTATTATATTATTTCCTTCCTTTATGTTATATATACCATGGCATGTCATACACACTGTTTTAAAAATATTTTCACCTTTCACCTTATCTTTTCACCTCTCCTTTGCAAACAGGGCTTATGAAATCATAGTGTCTATTTCTATGCGCACGCGTGTGCTGTCTTGCATATCTCCATCTGCACACATGCTCCCTTCTGTTGTAGCACCAAATAATTTTTGAATCTGATCTCCTCTTCAAAATAAATTCCACAGAATGATAGAGCACGTATTACGATCTCAAAAATTCAAATAAAGCAGAAGGACCACCAGCATATTGTCCAATAAGTAGCCATAGTGTCTTATAAGTGTGTGAAGAAGATTTTTTGAATACTGACCCTTTAGTGGACAGGAGAGAACCTAGGAGAGACAAGAATCACTGAAAAATAAGTTTTGTTCATACTGTTAGTCAGGAAAAACCTTTAGTTTATTCTTTCTTTTTTCTCCACTACTTCTTTTTTTTTTATTGAATCAGGTCAGAAATGGTAACACACAAAAAGGCAAATATTGTAGTAGAAATATGATCTATCACTCATATGCACAGTAGTCAGACATGGCTACAAAACGTAAGTACATAAACATTTTTTCTGGATTCTTCTTGAGGAAACTGAGTTGTAAGAGCTTTAAATAAAAGAATTTCACTGGTTATTTTCTGTCTTTTAGTTTAAAATGTCTTTCTTTTCTTGCCTCTTAACTCATATTCCTCCTTCATCTTTCCTTAAAAATAGTTCCTCTGTTATCTCAACTTTTAAAAATTAAATCTTGTTATTTTTCCCCTCATTTCTTGTTTGTTGATTGCCATAATTATTACCCATAACAACTGGCAAATTTGCACTTTATAGGGAAGAAAGAGTAACATTTCAGATTCTGTTGTAGTTTTCAGTATTTCTCCAAATACAAAGCAACCTTGGAATACCAAAATAATTTCAGGATTTAATAAAATTACTCTAAATGATGGTCTGTGATTATTAAGAAATGTGTAACCTTAGTTATTTGAAAACACTGGATCTCAAATACAATTAGTACAAGATCATATACTACAAAGCACAGAGAAATAGTTTGTTAAGCCAAGATTCTCAATGTAAGCAACCTTTGGCCATACAGAGACACACAATGCTGCAGTTAGCTATGTCTTTTGCTGAAAAAGACCCTTCAAACTGTTTTTCTCTTTCCCTCCACCTCACCAGATCATCCATCAATATCAAATTCGAAGATTAAATGTAATTAATTTTTTTATAGTTATATATCAGGGATCAGTGTGTTGCTTTGCACAGATGAATTTTATTCTACCAGCTCTTTGACTGTTTAATCCAAAAGTTTAAATGTTCCTTATCGGGTTTCCAAAGCCTGTAGCAGAAGCAAAACATAACTGTTACAAGCAAGGTAAGCTGTCATAGGTAGCTCTAAGTGAGAAAAATGATTAAGAAATTTCAGAATGAAACATAAAAAAAAAATTATTCACAGCTGTTATACTGGGAGAATGCAATTTGTGTCTGTGTGTATGAATGACAGGAAAATTTTTGAAAGACGTTTGTATCCAGAGATAATTTTAGCACAGTTTACGTCCATAAACAACACAGGTCTTCTACTGCCTTTGATATTTTGTTTTCATTCAAGCTTTCTAACACATTTAATATTATTACAAAATATATTCCTATATCTTGCTTTTTATACATATATGAAATGCCTTTGTATAGGCTATTAAAACCCTCCTTACCAATTACTATTGCACACATCACATATGATTCTGCCAGGGACAAACTTACAGACCAATGTGCTTAAGAAAGGGCAAAACGCAAATGGAAATCTGTTTGTAAAAATTAATTTGTTATATTTTAGAAGTTAGTTGTGTGGTACAGCAAGGAGTATCGTATGGCTGCACACAATTTAATCCCCTTCCCCATTGCTTTTGGGACTCATTTGCTGCTGCCAATCACATCCATCAATCCAACCTCAGTTATATAGAACAAGGAACCAAGAAAGCCGCTTGCATTTTACAGATCCTTTCTTCAGAGAAGGCAAATACACAGTTCTGGAATGCAAGGCCCAAATAATTTAAATAGAGATATAAATTTGTAAGCTCGAGTCCTTGCTTCCTGCTGTGCCCCTGTGTAGCTAGCTCTATTGTGTAGTTTCTACCTCCACTCTGTGTGTGCGTGCATGTCTGTCAAACTTCAACAGCCAGCTTAAATAAGAAGTGGCTTTCAAAGACATACTTCTGAGCAGGAATGTTGACATGACTAAGGATAAGGAGTTTTAGTCTTCAATCAAATCAATTTGCTTGATCATTTAGATACTCTACTTCACCTTTTAGTCTATCATTACTATAACCAAAACTCCCATGTTGCAGGACTATATATTCTCTGCACTGATGCTGATAAAATTCTGAATTTAGTCATTGAATTTACATCTAGGCCAACAGGGACGTCAACCCCTATGCCAGCAGCTCTAATGAATATTATGTTTTCTGAGTGTGGTTATACCAACTAACTAATGTTTAGATGAACTGAATTGCACCATTGATTTGTGCTAGTGCTATACTTCACATGATTTTACTCCTTGGAAGCAATCCAATGGGAAGTTCAATACCTGACAGATTTGGAGGGGAGGTGGGTGTTGTTATCTAGTCCACTATGTTTTCATCTACAAAATTATGTGCTTAAGGGATGCCCAGGCTCTTTCATATGGAGAGCCTTGCAGAAAAAATAATCACTCCAAAGCTCAATAGCTAATAGCATTATTTCAAGTAATCTGCTTTTGCCAAACATTGTATTTGTCCAACAGAACAGTTGGAGAACTGCACATGGAGGAGAAGGTGGCTGCTGATATTTCGAATCGCTTAAATTATTGTATTCACTGGTGTGCTGACAAAAATCAGAAATCTGGTAACTTCAGAGTGAATAAAGTGGGAAGTGAGAGTAATTTTAAACTATATTAATTTACTGTAATACAAAGAAGACAACATTTAAATAGTCATAAGTTACATAACTGACATTTTAAATAAACAGCTTGTCGCTAACAGCCTGGCAATCCTCTCCAAACTGAGGACAACAGGTGGGAGAATCGCCTCTCATGTATTACTGTACTGAACGCTGGGAATGGGATTCATCCCACCCAACTTCAGGCCTCTGTCAGCTAGGAGTGGATTTCAGCTCCAAATTCAGACATGCGACTAGGTATGAGTTCAGTGTCTAAGCTCCTGTTATAGTCTTTGCTAATCTTGCCAACTGAGTCAGTGCAATACAGCGAGCTACTGAGGTGGTCAAAAGTGTGTGACTCTTTTGGGGTGAGCTGAATAGCTTTCTCACTTCTGCTGGCTATACTGACTAGATCTGATATTCAACTTTGTTGCATAACCTTTGGTGTTTAGCATCATCTGAGATTCTCCAGGTGTCTAAGGTGTTAGCTGAAAGCTGTCAGGTGTGGGATGGACCCTACAGGAGATCCACAAACTTTTGTTAGAGCAGTCAGAGACCATGCTGGGTACCCTGGGTAATCTCAGATGACACGTATGTTAGGCAACTGAGTTGCACCCTCATTGATTATAGAATCATAGAATCATGTGTATATAT
>WHYT01012765.1:0-30008 GCA_009806455.1 Tetrax tetrax | reverse complement strand
TATATATATATATGTAGTCTAGAACCATAGAATGGTTAGGGTTGGAAGGGACCTTTAAAGGCCATCTAGGCCAACCCTCTGCAAGGAGCAGGGACATCTCCAAGCAGATCAGGTTGCTCAGAGCCCCGTCCAACCTGACCTTGAATGTTTCCAGGGATGGGGCATCCACCACCTCTCTGGGCACCTGGCTCAAACGCAGTCATTTTCCTGTACACATGTGAATTTAATGTCTCAATCTGTCTCAACATGGATGTCTAATTCTCTTTGAGTTACCGAAGCAATTTCTAACTATACTCTAGGTCCTACTCCAGAAGCGCCTGGATTGTCTTTAGGCCACCAGTTTGGCAGCTTTGCAGACATTTAGAAGACTCAAAGCAAGAAATTACACTAAACACATATGTTTAGCCAGCTGAAGCCTGCCTTCAGCTTCTAATCTAAGCTAGTTGTTAAATTTCCTCCTCAGAACAACAACAGAAAGGCCCAGGTACTTCTGTGGGTCTATTCATTCTTCTCAAATGGTGAAACAGATTTCTAAAACTGATTCTCTACCGAGTACAGTGGATAATAATACAACTTGCTAAGAGTAAAAGAAACAATTTTTGGGTGGACAAAGGTGGTGAAGTTGTCCAAGACTGTTATCATATTTCACAATGAATTGTTACTGATATTGACTTGGCCTGTGTTGAAGAGGCAGCTAAGCACCCCAGCACAAATAATTTACTGCCCAGAAATAGAAGAACACAAGCAGTACCACATATTGAATGTTATTAACATACAGACTGTCAGAAAAGGCACAAGAATATATCGTGCTTGATTTATGAGTTACGTAGGCTCATCCAGAGAGTTTTTTCTGTGTGCAAATTTTCTCTCAAAATAAGGATTAAGATATTATGACATGCCCCTTAAGAAATATTACTGTATTTTATTTTCTCTCATTTGCCTTGCATCATTTGTCTCTCATATTTGTGTGAGCAAGAGAAACCCCTTATCTCCCAGACTCTTACCTCCAGGTCAAGGGACTACTGCGTATTCGAGCCTTGGCCTTACATAATGCACTGTAAATCCTCAGTCTGTTGCCAAGACCTGTGCTTGCTCTGCTTGCATTTCATCATGACAGGAGGTATATAAACACTGAGCCAAAAGGCATCGTACACCCAACAGGGCTTATCACAGCAGATCCAGCATGGATCCATCAGACCAGAACTTGTTTGTATCATTCTGAATTGAGGCTTAGGCAGAGCAAGTTCAGGTCTTCTCTGAGAAAGGCCATGTAAATAAACTTTCTCATTAATTTTAGCCAAGTATCTAAACTTCACTTGCACTATAACTTTAAACCATCTCAGCCATCTCAGGATGGCTGTTTCCCTCTGAAGCTTCACAATATGCATATACAAAAACTCTGACAGACTTCATTGCCACTGTTTTGTTACAGAACCATGGGCACCTTTCAACACCACTTCATTGCATGCGATAGCCAGAGCCACAGGCTCTTTGAAAAATAACTTGAGCTGTAAAATCATGTAATATCTTCAAGGTTGTGAAGCTTTTGCATTCTATTATGAGACTATTGTCATATTTTGAATGGAGTTCTGTAGTATTTAGGAAGACTGATAGGACATAATGGGTCAAACCTTCTGTTTATTTCTGTTTTGCTGCTACCTTTCTTAATCCTTACCTTACTTTATCAGGGGGCATTTCTCCAAATCTTAAAAATCACCTAACAGCTCCTTCTAGCTGATGGGGGTTGGAGATTTGACCTGTAGAGCTGAATCTCTGGACATCACTGCAAATTATTGAAGGTGGGATACGTTCTATAGCTCTCTGGGTTAATTTTAACAAGGAAATCTATCTTGGGATTCAAGTAGACTCATAATCTCATTTTCCTTCGATATTAAGAAAGAACAGTACATTAAACTGGCCAGAAAAAAAATCCATTATGTAAGTCCAAATCTGGGGAAAAAAAAAAAAAAGATAATAAAGTGTAATTGAAGAGGAGTTCTTTTCAGTCAACATTTTAGTAAAAGCTGCATTGTAATTTGATAGTTCTATGATTGATGTTTTATTCAAATATAGTATTATAAAACCTAATCGCACAGAAACAGCTTTGACAAATATGGTTAATAGCATCTTCCCCAATATTTTATCAGGGCATATATTGTACAAAGTTAATGCAAAATAACTACAATAATGTACAGCAATCAAAAAAAAAAAATTATTTGAGAATGAGTTAAAATTATTCAGTTATAATTTTTGGCAATCTGATTTTGTCAACTTTTTAAAATAAATGTAACATTTATAATTGTAAATGAGAAGATTAGCATCAAAGCACATTAAAAAAAGAGGAATTATTATGCTTAGCATGTGTGACTCACAGAAGTGTGGTGAGTAGGAGGTTCTGTGTAGTAACCTGAATTGTGCTGAAGATAAAGTACATTTTGTGTTCTTTTCTGTCTCTCTCTTCAGAGACTTGTGAACCAAACCTCCATGTAGCACAGATGAATAGAATTTTGGCTATTTTTCTGAACTAACTTTATATAATTATTAAAGATGCACAAGCCTTTTTACAAACAGTGGGACGGAAACTGGCTGGAGGAACATAAGCTAAGGAACAAAACTGAGACAAGCCTGTCTGCTTTTATGAAAATGATTGCATATTGTAATTGGCATAACTTTTGTAGTAGGAACATCTTCCACGTGTCAGCCAATAGAGTCTAAATAAATCCTTTCTGTGGTTTTTGGGCTCAGGTCCATATAAGTCAGTCAAATCACATTATTGCATGCAGATGCTGAAAACACTGCTGATCTCAGTGCTCTGTGGTCTCATTCTTCATCCTGCTTATCCTGACTGAGAGTGTAAGCATAAAAAGACTTCAAGAGAATTAAACTCCAGAAATGCAAATTCCTGCTATAATGACTAATTGGTCTCCTGTCTGACGTAGTGGACAGAAAAAGATGATATTATAACATTTTATACCAGGAAAAAAAAAATGAATTAAAGGATAACCATCATTTCCACACAGTGCACAAAGAAATGAACAGAGCATGAATTTAATTAACCCCCGCAAAACTTATCCGCAAACCAGAATAGATATAGATTAATTTCTATTGCCTAGTCACTCTTTTAACTCCACAAAATTACTTAAAAATTTTTCCCTTCATCCCACTCTCCCTTCACTCTCCCATCTTTCCTCCTTAAGAGGAGACAACAGTAATGTGAATTCTGGAAGCCTGAACCACTTCACATTTTGTTCCGCTATACAATCTGCAAACGTGTTTTTGTTATGTTACTCTTTGTGGAAAGTTCATCTGTAAGAACAAGCATGGCAAGTCTGTCCTGTATTCATTGTTAGATATAATTATGTTCTAAAAGTTTAGACTAGCTAGGCAAGAAGAGAAACCATTGTATCTCACAAATGTTCTTAAGTATTGACTACTTAAATATTGACTTTTATTCACTGAATAGCTACAGTAAATGTACTATGATTTCTATGGATCTGTCTGAAAAAAAAAAATAAAGGGGGAAAATCTATGTTTCCTACAAATAACCAGGCAAATTCACTAACACTAGTTCCTTCTTGATGCTCTCACATTCAGTGCTTAGCTCATAACCTCTCCACTATCCCTGTGAACCTTCTCAGTGCAGATAGCTAGGTCTCAGCCACCAAGAGTGATTTCATTACAGAATTGAAGGAAACACCAAATCAGAATGAAAGTTTGGGAGGACTGGGAAGGAGATGGGTAAACAAAGAAACAGAATGGGTTGAGTTTTATTACAAACAGTTGCTCTGATGTGCCTTGTCTTCAGGACTCTTGAACACTTCTCTACTTCCCTAGGTGACTTGCAGCTCTGTACACAGAGTAGTACCCCGCTTCCCAAAGACCACCCACAAAAGCTAGAATTCAAAAATTTTAAAAAACACTGGGAAGTAAGTTGCTGAGATATTTCATTCATATTATATACACTTTTTTTTTTGTATGTGTAAAAGAAGAAGGAATCTAAAAAGAGAAGTCGTGAAACATCCATTTTAAGCATCCTGTTACTGGACTTACTAGTGCTCTTAATACAGCAGATAGGCAAAGATAGAAATAGGAGGACAATGGAAGGAGATTTTTAAAGAGAAAATTGTTTGAAGGGTAAACTAACATCCTAGAGGAAAGAGGTGACAGGACATAGAGTGACAAAGTTATAAGCATAGTCTCAAACTGCAAGCAAGATCATCATTCTTTCAATTTCCTTTATTTTGATTGTGGCCTCAGGGCATGACTGCAACATACACAGTAAATAATAAACAATGCAATAGGTCCTTGAGGCATTCTCTATTTCAGTGGAGCTCTTGACCTATGAACATCTTAGAAACGGGGTTTTTTTTGGCACTGTCATAAATAAATTGGGGCATTTGTTGCTTGAGGGGGCCATTCTGGCATGATTTTTCAGAACATAAAATAGGCCATGCCTGCTGACAGAGATTGAACATATCCTTTTGTGTGCAATTAAAAGATGCCAAAGAACCTGAATGAACTTTAAAAAAAAAATAGAATACACAGAAAAATTTGCATATTTGTATTCTTCACTCACTTTAAGTTTAGAGTAAAACTACATTTAGAATCCTAGAATCACAAAATAGTTAGGGTTGGAAGGCACCTTCAAAGATCATCTAGTCCAACCCCCCTGCAAGGAGCAGGGACATCTCCAACTAGACCAGTTTGCTCAGAGGCTCATCCAACCTGGCCCTGAATGTTTCCAGGGATGGGGCATCCACCACCTCTCTGGGCAACCTGTGCCAGTGTTCCACCAACCTCAGTGTAAAAAATTTTTTCCTAATATCTAATCTATATCTGCCTCCCTCTATTTTGAAACCATTACCCCTTGTCCTATCACAACAGGCACTGCTGAACAACCTCTCCCTATCTTTCTTGTAGGCCCCCTTGAGGTACTGGAAGACCGCTATCACGTCTCCCCAGAGCCTCCTCTTCTCCAGGCTGAACAGCCTCAACTCTCTCAGCCTGTCCTCATAGGAAAGGTGCTCCAGCCCTCTGATCATCTTCATGGCCCTGCTCTGGACCTTCTTCAACTGGTCCATGTCCTTCTTATGTTGGGGACTCCAGAACTGAGACTCCAGGTGGGGTCTCACCAGGGCAGAGTAGAGGGGGAGAAACACCTCCCTCGACCTGCTGGCCACGCATCTTTGGATGCAGCCCAGGATGCGGTTGGCTTTCTGGGTTGCAAGGGCACATTGCTAGCTCGTGTCAAGCTTCTCACACACCAGCACACCCAAGTCCTTTTCCTCAGGGCTGTTGTCAATTCATTTATTTATAATAGAAAAGTTAAGAGCTGGCCAGGTCTGCAAAAATGTTGACTTCCTAAAAATAAAATAAACAAACAAATTATTAATGTTCCCAAACCTCAAGTATTTATATTAATAGAAATTCCACAATATTTTATTTTAGACATATCACAATATAAATTTTTACTACAGAGGTAGGGAGCTTTCTTATTAGAGAGCCTCTCTAGAATCAGAAGTCCTCAGACTTACAGGACATAGGATCACAAAGATGCTCAAATGTTTTGTAGTACAATAAAAAAAATCTGATGTCAGATTTCTAAAAAAAAGCAAACAGAAAGCATCTTCATGTCTCATAATTGGTGTCCATCACCAAAGAAGTTGTTTGTTAGCTTGCATACAGACTCCTTCAGGTCCTGAATTATCTTAGTTCCTTGCTGCATGATGGACCAGATTAAACACAAAAAAAAAATTGCAAATGTATTCAGCAGTTGTATCTTTTTCCTGGTGGGAGTTTTGTAGAATGGGTGAGCAATAAAAACAAATCTTTCAGGCTGGAGAGACAAAGCAGTTTTCTATATCTGGAAATAATCATCTATTGCCCCAGAAACATTTATAATCTATATCAGTGAATGTTGTTCAACCCTATGACAATTATTCTGATTTAGAGGATTCCTCATCCAGATTCTCATATTACTTTCACCTGCATATGTCTTGCTTTGCCACATTGGTTACCAAAATCAGTTATGGTTTGTCCACCCAGAGTTGTCTTCAACCCTTGACAGGTTGCGTTAAAGCTGGAGATGTAATAAACATCAGAAATCTCAGATGTCTGGTAGCCCATCTGAGCAGTTATTAAAAAAATACAAAGTCCAAGGTCTCCCATAGCTGATGTGGTAGGACTTTCCATCAATGAGGTGAAAATTCAGGACCTTGTATAGAAGAAAGTAAACCTTCCCAGAGGTTTTTGAATTAAAAGCCTTGTCAAAATGAAAATTCACTGACATTTACGTGTTCTGTGGCATATGAAAATTTTAGTGCATTTGTGACGTAGTTTCAATAAGCTTCAAAATAGAAATATGCTTATGTTCACCCATCTTTCCAACCAGTGTTTATTTCCCTGTTAAACTTTGTGTGATTTCCAGGCACTGGAGGTTTTCACATAGATAGTAATACTTTTTTTTTCTGTGACTAGAAATCCAACTTACCACTCATCACTTCTAGAAGTGACAGTTTCTGTTTCCTTGTTTGGCTTAGATTTGCTGTTTTTCGATTTGCATATTAGATTTATTTGTATAGGTGGGGCTGGCCTCTTCACCCAAACTAGCTGCCCCAAAAGCTCAAAAATTGTCAGTCAACCCTCACAACACAGCAAAGCACCCAACTGCAAAGTAAAATCACATGATATAGCAAGTCTTTTGGAAATTTAGTAGTAAGAACACGTCACCCATAGAACTGATAAAGCTGTTCAGAAACATCCCTTTGAAACTCCTCTTAAAGTTGATAAATTCAGTAAAATTAGAACATTTGCAGAACAGTTCAGTTTCACCAGGGACCTGCCAAATCTCCTGCTCAGCCCTGCAGCAGTTTAGCTCGGGGTCAGAGATCCCAGAGTTGCCAGTGTGCGTGCCAGCTGGAATGGAAAAGATATAAACAAAACATGTTGGGGGGTGGGGAGGAAGGGGTGGTAGTAGGGGAAAGTAATTGTTCTTTTCCTGTGCATCCCTGCAGTGATGATCACACTGCCTCAGCAACTTTGCTTGTACCATACAATCTAGGACCAAATAAATGTTTGTCTTATCTATAGTAGTAGGGAAGATTGCAAATACGAAATTGCATTCATCATGTAATTAGGAAAGTTAGCATACACAGCAAGTTGAGGTGTGAATGCTACACCTGTGCCCAGGCTGGAGGTACTCAAGCTGTAATCGACCTACCACTGCTAACAGTGAATTTAGGCAACATTCAGAGGCTTGGTAAGGACGCAGAATCCCTGGCAGGCAGTTCCTCGTAATCAAAATGTTTATCATTATTGGAATTTACTAGACTTTAATTGTTTGTCCTGCAGTTTCCTATGCCAAGTGTCTGCCCAAAGCTGATTCATTTTGATGTTTCTGAAAAAAAAATGGTTCCGTCATTTCTGAGAATGACAGCAGAGGAGGGTACATGTATTGGCTATTCTGAAAACTTCTTGCATCTCTTTCAATGAGAAGCCTAGGTAGCTCAAATGTGCCTTTACTTCACATAAGAGACACACAAAAGAGAGATAGAGGAGACAGAAATTAGGGGAAAAGAAAAAGAAAAAAAAAACAAAGGGAAAAAGTAGCTAAATAAATCTGCTCGCATCGTATCTAATTCTTTCTCTACATGATATTCAAGACAGCAACTTCCCAGAATGTTTGGTATAAATTTATCAGCCATTATTTTAAATATTGCACTTAAGGGGGAAAAGAAAATAAGTGCCCAAACTCTACCTGGTAGTCAGGAAGATGTCTCATCATTGTCTTCAGGCAGCAGAAATAATTTTGTCTGACATCTTCCAGTTAGTAAGAATGCCCTGGTTTCATATGCCACTGGCATACTAGCCCACTATTTAATTGGTTAGCAAACAGATATATTCAGTAATCATAGTGGACTGTGCCAAACTGCCAGTCTTTGTTCTAGAAACCTATGCTGGCAATTAATAATGATGATTTAACAGAAGGATCTGTTACAACCCATTTCAGTTGCTATGAATTTGTACAGGGGGAGAAAGCACATTCAGGTTTTCAAGGTCTTCTGTGTCTAAGAGGGAAGAAAATACACAAAGAGGCTGGCATAGTGTGGGTGCTTTCCCTTGATCAAATGGAGAGGGTGACGAAGAAAGCAAGCAAACACGAGGAGATCCATCCAGCTTTGTGAGGTATCAAGCCATAGGGATTCTATGATAACGGTACTAAGAGATTGCATTAGCGCAGCCAGAAAACGCAAACAGATAATCAAATGACAGTGAAAATGGCAGGGTGGATAAATCCGGTTCAACAGGGAGTCTTTATTCATTCAGAGGGGCTGACACCGCTGTGTCGTGACGCAGTTCGGTGGGCTACAGTGAGGCCGGCATGTGGCTCCACCAGAACAATAGCAATTGAGTGCAGATGGGCGCTTCCTCTCCAGAAACGCTCCGTGCTGCTTGCTTGCAGGGAGGGATACGCAGACGTACGCTCACGTCTCCATGGCAACCACTTACTTCAGCGTGACATCAGGCCCAGATCAAAACTCCATAGGCGTCAGATAGTACATGCTGTTTCTTTCCTTGAATTAATAATATTGATTTAAAAGGCAGGTTCCATTAACTGTTTCTTCTCTATGCTGGGGATAATTGCTGTCTGCGGCACCTGCATTATTCTGGTGACTTGAAAACAGGAAGCGTGGCATCGAGTTAAATAATTCATGTTGTGCCACTGCTCAGTCTGTTCTTAGAAGCAAGAGTTATTACTAACCGGGCATGGTAATTTCAGCACAGGGGTCACAGGATTACAAAATGTCTAATTGCCCTCTCATGTGACAAGATTGCTTTTCTGAAAAATGCTTTTATTCTTCCAAGCAGAGGCAAACAATCTAGGCAAGTGACCAAACAAGAGCTGAGATTTTCCTTCTGAAAGCAGTGAAAAATGCAGTCGAGGCTTCATTCTCCTTTACTCCCCCTCTTCACCTCGCCAAAAAAAAAGCCATGTGAAGAACCCTTTACAAAAATAAACATCCAATCATGAGAGTCTGGTGATGAGGCAGTCCCTTATATGACTCCTTAGGAGCAGCCCCTCAGTCAATTACACGATGTTAGCAGGCTCTGCGGGGCTTCTCAGTTAATCTTCCAAAGCTGCAAGGTTGGTAGTTGTGATACAGTGTCTCAGGGCGAGCTTGCTTGTAAAATTGGAGGAAACTGGAACAGAAATCCTCGGGTTTCTGTGATACATGCAGAGTGCCTCAAGGAGAAAAGCCTGAACAAACCAGGACAGTGCTGCTTCTTAGTGAGGGGTGGGAAGCAGGGATTTTTTTATCTATCTAGGCAGAAATATTTTTGGCATCTGAACAAGCTTTTCTGTTCACAAAGGGAAAGCTACTGCTTTGGAGATACAGTAGAACACCGAGTATGTGATAACATTCAAGAATGTTAAAGTGTCTCGGAGTCGCCTGGGCGGTAGGTCACCTATTGCCTGAGTAAATGTTCCTACTCGCTATGAGAAATGTTGATTAGCTGGCTTATTTGGAAATCTTGAAGCAGAACAGATTTCTTGAAGGAGCTGGAGGCTCATCTAATTCTGAACTCGCATTGGGAAAAAATACGTGCACTTAATGAACTTCCACATCAGACTAGAAGGTACCTACGGAACTCAGCTGCTTACAGGATTAAGCAGTTAAAGAAGGCAAGAAGAGATGTACTGCTTCAGACGAAGAGTTTGCCTAACTCAGTAACCTCTTTCCAAGAACGCTCATAAGCTTTTTCTAGGAGGATGGAAGAAGAGGGCAAGAACAGGCAACTAAGCACAAGAATAGGGAAATAACAGTATTTTCCGTACTTTTTTTCCCCATATCTGTCTACTTTCTGCTCATGGGGATCTGTCAAACTTGACATAATAAGTCTATTTAGTAATCTCCAAAGGATATTTCTTATTTTTGTACAACTTCCCCTAAAAGAAAAAGCATGTTTTCATTCACAACATCCTTTGATAAGAGGTTTGATAGATCTCATACTTATTTTAACTAAAGCAATTTTCTTCTGTTTTGTTTAGACAGTAGCACCTACTAAATTTATTCAAGACCCTCTACTTCCTGAACAAACAGTGAAGTGTTGATCTCTGCTAAACCCTTCCACACTACTGTGGAGCGGGAAAAGGCAATCTGGATTGCCTCATATTTTTGAGTACAATGAGTCCTCATATAGAAAAGTTATAGATGGACAGAATTATTTATGTTCAGCGAGACAGCCTGTATCTTCCAGTATATCTTGACCAATGGGATTAGCCAGAAAAGTTCTTCTATCACAGATGTTAACGACCAGCCTTCACCATGGAATTTGTGCTGGTGATCGTCACCATGACATTCCTTCAGGTATCCTAAAACTATTGTGTGAGCATCTTGATAAGAGTTTGTAAGAATAAAAGCTAGCATATGAAACACCAGTCAAAAAGATTAAAAACATAAGAAATTACAATTTATTCCTTTCATTTGTTTTTCCGTCTATAACAGTATTGCAAAGACGGAGTACTGAACCTAATGATCTCTTGTCCAAATTACTTCAAACAAGCACATTAGTCACAGGATTTGCATACAAATTGCAATGCTAATGTGACTAGGACTGTGGGGACTGTTTTGTTTACGTGACAAGCAAGGATCTAAAATTGTACAACCTTAACCACGAAGAGACAGGACCACTTGAAGAATCTGAATGTGCTGAAACACTGGGTGTCAGGTCCGTAGTAAAGGGATTCTAGATAACATGCAGTGCGAGACCTCAGTCTGTATTTCATGTGCAGTCTGGACTCACTGCACGTGTGGTGTATGACCTGTGGTAGTGGTTTCCCCCAGCCACACGTAGCATGAGAAACAGTTCTGAGGTGTTTGGCATCACACCTACCACACATTGGCAGCTGCTAGCCATGTCCATCTTTCAAACTCAGGATTAGGGTCTGGGCACTGTAAGGGGCTGTTGTTTTCGGCATAACTCAGAGCAATTGGCATTTCTAAAAATGGATTGTTGAAATGTGCTAGTCATAACATTCTGTTCTCTTCTCCCCAACTTCATGAAGCACATGCTTATTTCAGCCACTCCATCTGAATTATTTTTACTGTGAAGATCTCAGTGTCTTTCCCCCAGCTGTCTGTCAGTGGACACAGTTCACATGACTTTGGAATTAAAAATCAGAATCACAATAACCAAATTCAAGGAAAGGGAAATAGATATTAAATATTGTTTTCCCTCTTGCATGCACACATATACATGTATATAGTGCTGTGACTTGGACTTAGTGATCCTTATGGATGCCTTCCAACTCGAGATATTCTATGGTTGATTCTGACATATATATATATATACCAAAAAAAAAATTCCAACTGATGAGAATTTTCCATTTCTATTCTTTAACACCACAGGGGTACGGAGTTTATCTTACCCTTCTGTATCCACTACCACAGTGTTGTACTAATATACAAGAGTCCCTATTTTGGACAGACTCCAGGCCTACTGTAATGTGCACTATGCAAACTTGAGAAAAAAAAAAGATGATCCGTCAAGAGAAAAGATAACAACATAAAAATACAGATGAGAATGGAGGGAGACAATGAGAAAATATTAATAAATTTTAGATTGTTTAAAGATTGACATAGTAGCAGACAACCAGAGAGTTTAGCACTTCCATATGAGCAACCTATCCAAAGGGTGAGATGCAATATGAAAGAGAATGAAGCTGCTTATTTGAAAATGCATACATAGAGGGGAATATATTTGGGAGGAAAGTGATGGAGGAGATGCTAAGGCTACAGGTGAATGTTTAATACCTACTTGCTTGTGAAATTTGCATCTTTAGAATAATTTGAAGTGGCCCAAACATTATCCTCGGCTCCATTCAGCCTTAGAAGTCACAAAACCAGCTAGCTTGTTTTCCCATGCGAGGCAGCATAGCTCAGGAGCTGACTGCACTTTGACTCATCAGGCAGCAGTGTTGTAGTCAAAATCATTGTAGGCAGGTGAGAAGGATAGGCTTTGTAGAAAGAAGTATCTGTTATCAGGCCAACTGACATAATGGGAAGCAATGGACAAGCTTCTGAGGATAAAAGTCTTAGATTAGAGACTTTCAGAGCAGGAAAACAGACTGCATTGTCTTTATTAATGTGGAGTTTCTCTTATAAGATTTTTATTGCACTTATAATTTCAGGCAATTAACTTATGAAATATTTATATAATGCTGATTAATAGCATATTATAACAATATCAGCATAATAATATTACCATTGCCTAAAGTTACGTGATCTGCAGTGAAAGACCCAGCAAGTGGAGATATACAGTAGAGTGGCTGAACCTCAATAAGATTGTACAGATAAAAAAGACATGGAGATAAGATCCTGAAACAAAAGATACTGGTTATCCTTTCAAAGCTAGACTGCTTTCTGCTCAAGTGTATCAAGATTGATATAAACATGATGTTTCAGCTCTCTGCACTATAGAATCCAGCTACAGTTAGAAGAAAGGATACTCCCAACATTTTTTTTTAATATATGTTTTGATATTTGTTTCCCAAGGCATATACAGTTGAACTGTTTGTACATGTCAGACCACGCTTACTACATTTTGTATTATTGATTAATTTTCAACCAATTGGAAAGAGAAATTGAAGTCTCAAAGATAATGAAATTCCTGCAAGTTTCATGGAGAACATTGTTAAAGGAGAATGCCAGGAAGGGAAAGACAGGCAGAATTCATCTGTTATATATCTTGTTTTGGCAGCAGAATGCATGTACCTACTGGCCAGTCAGCCAAGCATGCTGACTGGCAAACAAAAACGTGCACAGCTTTGGGTAGTCACAGCTAATGACTAATTTCATCTGTTCTGTGGTTCATGAAACAACCTACTCCTATAGCCTTATCTTCCAAAGTGTTGCAATACAAAAGATTGGCAAAATTGTCAGTAAAGAAACGATGGAGACATATGTTATTCTTTACTGTCTGGCTGATTCAGCTTTGCATTACAAATAGCCTTCCAAATATGTGAGAGCTCCTGAAAGCAGTTTTATGCAGCATGACATCCTACCAAACACAGTGCTGAAATGTCACAGGGGTATATTCAAATTTCGATATTCACTATTTTTAACAAGTGATAAACTGAGCCTGAGCATCACTGGAGAGTGCAAACAGCAATCGTCCTGTGCCTTTACTTGATGTGCTAGGAACACTGTGGAGTCCTGGAAGAGAGGAGTATAAAAGGAAGCAGCTGAGAGTACAGCTGCCTGATGTTGGAAGCTTATCTAAAATCCCTGTTCCGCTCCATACCTCGCACTGCTGCTGCTCATCCCTCCCTCCCATGATAGCACGGTACCATCGAGCAATCAGACACATCTGGGACTGTTCTGCTAAAAATAAAGTATTTCCCTTTGGGACTGGCTTTTAATGGGATGAAGTCTATGATCTAGACAACCACAGTGGAGAATTTGGGAGTTCTCATCCAGTCTAGAATCTGCATCATATTCCCTGTTGTCTGAAGGGGCTGAAGCGATCCTGAAGTGGCTCTGAAGGAGCATTCGGCAAGGCAAAGCATTTCATTAGTAAATGAGAAAGAGACTTATAGGGAAGGATGTTTCTCTCCCAGACAGAAAAATGTCAGAGTGATTACAGGTTCACTAACATCTCCACTGCATCAGAGAGGTGCAATGATTTGGGACCCATTTTTGGTTTCAACCAAAATTTGGCCCAAATACTTTTTTAAAATTTTTGCTGAAAGTGTGCCGAGTTCCTGTACAATGTAAAAAAAAAATTATATCCCAAAATATTAGCGCTCATCTGGCCCTATTAGCTATTCCCTTATAAATTAATATTTAGTATGGTGTATATAAATTCTAACTAAATCTTGGCACTATAAATACACTGACTTGCAGGCCCTGACTTTGTAACAGCACAGTTCTATTCTGAGATGGAACAATATGTTGTCCTTGGAAGCCTATTTTAAAGGTTTTCTTCTTTTAATGTTTTGTCACTGGAATGCAATACTTCTATTGAAAGAGGCAGCAAGAACAGAGAAGGGGGTTTTGCTCAGAAGGTTTTTTGTTTGTTTATTTATTTGTTTGTACATACAAACATCATTGAATGCTTGCAATTTCATTTGAAGGACAAGAAGAGGTCTTCAGCTCCTCACGCAAACTAAGTGCTAGAAAATTGTACTTATAGTATGTGCTTGTCTGCCCACTCATCTCTTACTCACTTTTCCTGTCTTTAATCAGACCCTGTTGTTACTAAATAACAGTTTTCTCTGCTTAAGGGAAAAAAAAAAATAAAAATAAAAGAAGATTAAGAAAACCTGCTGTAAATGATTAGCACTCCAGGATTCCCAGATAATACAATTTCCCTTTAATTTGATATTACACCCCGTTCCTCAAACAATAAAGGGAATAAAAAAGAAAAAAAGCATTTTTACAGGACATATTTTCTTATGTATTGCAGTCGCGTGAGCATAGCCAGGACATCTACCCTGTAGAAGTCCCACATGCACGCAGTCAATGTGCCTCCGGCTGGGGGCTTCCTGCAGACCCCAGGGAAAAGCCACCTGCATGTTAAGCAGGCAGGCAGTCCCCAGAGATTGTCTCTCTAGCTAGGATTTCTCCTAAACGAGAAGGGGGAGGGAAGGAAGTGTTCTGAATTATAAAGGCAGAAAGGGAAGCCCCTGAAGTGACAAAACACTGAATTATTCATTATGCAGTTTCTAATTGTTCTTGAAGTTAGCAGTACCATTTGTAGCTAAATCAGCTCAATGTTACTGTTTTCCCCTCCTCTTCTTCCTTCCTGAAGACTAGAGAAGGAAGAAAAAAAGAAAGACACCTCTGAAATGTCCCTATCAGTCCAGCCACAGCTCCTGTTGTGCAGTGAGACAGAACTGAGAACCAAATGCACACTAAAGACTAGATGTTACAAATTATTTACAGGCATACATTATAATCTCAATTCTGATATTTAATAGAGCTTCAAATTAAAGGTCACAGCGATTACTGCTCTAGATAAGAGCAGTCTAACCTGGTGTCCTGTTTTTCAGAGTGGATAATTAGCATTAAGTGCTTCAGAGAGCACCAAGAAACCCACTGCTGGACAATTATGGACTAAACTGTCCATGAGGAAAGTATTTTCCTGTCCTTCATAAGCTAGTGGCTGGACAACATCTGGATAAATAGCAATGTGCATACCATTAAAAGAAGAGCATCACAATTATGCAGGTGTTTTCCACATTAACCTTCAGTTCCAGTTTCAATAGGACTGAAGTCTTGGTCACAGTGACATCAGACAGTAACAGCTCATTCCATAAATTAAGTACGCAGTTTGTGAGGAAAAATGACATTTAAAATGTTTTTTTTTCAATTTGTATCTGTTATACCCGATGTAAGTAGAACAGCTAATTAGAGACATCCACTTGACATTGCAATTGGTTCTTTAGAAAGGACAGACAGGGGAGACGAGGAGGGAGTGTCGTCCTTGTAAGTCAACAACCAGCTGGAGCTCATGGAGCTCCGCCTGGGGATGGATGAGGAGCCAACTAAGAGCTTGTGGGTTAGGATTCAAGGGAGAGGAGGGACAGATGACATCATAGTGGGGCTCCACTAAAGGCCACCTGACCAGGAAGACTGAGTGGATGAGGCCCTCTATGGATGGATAGGAGAAGCCTCACTTTCATAAGCCCTCGTCCTTATGGAAGACTTTAGTTATCCCGATATCTGTTGGAAAGACAACACAGCGGTTGTTCAGGAGGTTCCTGGAATGTGTAGATGATAACTTCCTCCTGCAAGTGATAGAGGAGCCAATGAGAAGAGGTACTGTGCTGGACCTTGTTCTCACCAAGAAGGAGGGGATGGTGGGGAATGTGAAGCTCAAGAACATCCTTGGCTGCAATGACGAAGAAATAGTAGACTTCAAGCAAGGAGGGTGTACACCTTGTACTACCTTGGCCTTCAAGAGAGAAGACTTTGGCCTTTTCAGGGATCTGCTGGTCAAAGTACCATGGGATAGAGCCCTGGAGAGAAGGGAGGCCCAGGAAAGTTTGTTGATATTCAAGGATCACCTCTTGCAAGCTCAGGAGCTATGCATCCCAACAAAGCGGAAGTTGGACAAAAATGCCGGAGGCCTGCATGGATGAACAAGGAGCTCCTGGACCAATTGAAAAACAAGAAGGAAGCCTACAGAGGGTAGAAGCAAGGACAGGTAGCAAGGGAAGATTACAGAGACATAGTCCAAGGGGCCAGGGTTCTGGTTAGTAAAGCTAAAGCCCTCGTAAGAATTAAATCTGTCCAGGGATGCCAAGGGCAACAAAAAAAAAAAAAGAAGTTTATTTAGGTATGTTGAGAATAAAAGGAAGACTAGAGAAAATGTGGGCCCTCTCCAGAAGGAAATAGGAGACCTGACTACTCATAAATAACCTGAAGGTGCACAAGTCCAAGGGACCTGATAAGATGAATCTCTGGGTCCTGAGGGAACTGGTGGATGAAGTTGCCAAGCTGCTGTCCATCATATTTGAGAAGTCATGCCAGTCTGACAAGGCTTCCACTGACTAGAAAAGGGGAAACATAACCCCCATAACGCCCATTTTTAAAAAGGGAAACAAGGAAAAGCTGGGGAACTACAGTCAGTCTCACCTCTATGCCTGGCAAGGTCATGGAGCAGATCCTCCTGGAAACCATGCTAAGGCACGTGGAAAATGAGGAGGTGGATTGGTGACAGCCAACAGGGCTTCACTAAGGGCAAATTGTGCCTAACCAATTTGGAGGCCTTCTATGACAGAGTTACAGCATTGGTGGATAAGAGAAGAGCAACTGACATCATCTACCTGGATTTGTGCAAAGCATTTGATGTTGTCCCACACATTGTCCTTGTCTCTAAACTGGAGAGAGATAGATTCAACAGATGGACCACTCGGTGGATAAGGAATTGTCTATATGGTCACACTGAAAGTGTGTCAATTGCTCAATGACTAGGTAGAGAACAATGACAAGTGGCATTCCTCAGAGATCAGTACTGGGACTGGCCCTGTTTAGCTTCAGTGACATAGACAGTGGGATTGAATGAACCCTCAGCAAGTTTGCTGATGACACCAAACTCTGTTGTGGTCAACATGCCCCTTGACAGGCTGGAGAGGTGGGCCTGTGTAAACCTCATGAAGTTCAATAACGCCAAATACAAGGTCCTGTGCATGAATCAGGGCAATCCCAGGCACAAATACAGGCTGAGTGGAGAATGTATTGAGAGCAGCCCTGAGGAGAAGGACTTGGGCGTGTGTGTTGATGAGAAGTTCAACACAAGCCAGCAACGTGGGCTGGCAGCCCAGAGAGCCAACTCCATCGTGGGCTGCATCAAAAGAAGCGTGGCCAGCAGGTTGGGGGAGGTGATTCTGCCCCTACACTCCACTCTCATGATACTCCACCTGGAGTACTGTACCCCAGCATAAGAAGAACATAGACCTGTTGGAGTGAGTCCAGAGGAGAACCATGAAGATTTTCAGAGGGTTGGAGCACCTCTGCTATGATGATGAGCTGTTCAGGTTGTCCAGGTTGTTCAACCTGGAAAAGAGAAGGCTCCTAGCAGAACTTATTGCTGCCTTCCTGCCTTAAAGGGGGCCTACACAAAAACTGGAAAGGGACTTTTGACAAGGGTATCTAGTGATAGGACATGGGGTAACAGCTTTAAACTGGAAAAGGGTAGATTTTTACTAGATATAAGGAAAAAAATTTTCACTATGAGGATGGTGACACACTGGAACAGAGAAGTTGAGGATACTCCTTCCCTGGAAGCATTCAAGGCCAGGTTGGATGGGGCTTTGAGTGATCTGGTCTAGTGGAAAGTGTCCCTGCCCAGGGCAGGTGGGTTGGAACTTGATAATCTTTAAGGTCCCTTCCAACCCAAACCATTTTGTGATTCTCTGACTGTCTTTGCCCATCATTATTAAACATGACTTTGTCATTTCACATCTGGAAACCATGTTTCCCTAGCTAAATTAACTATTCCCGACCTTTGAATCGTGTATTTCTCTTTTACTAATAATTTCTGTCATCTGCCGCTGAATTCCTTCTTTTTTTTTTACTGTAGCCTTTTGAGATGGGAAGATCAGAACTCATTGATTCATGTAATGGCATTATACATGCTAACATCTTGTTTCCTTTTTGACCACCAATGCAGAATGAGCAAAGGTCAATTAATCTGACACCACTGCTTATCCTTCCAATCAATATTTCCTCATTGTTTCCTTGTTCTCCTACATCTGCCTGTCTGTTGTTACACTCAGATTGCAAGGTCTTTCAGGCTGGAGATTTTTTTCTTTCTGTAACACATGAGCACAGTAGAGGCCCAATCATTGTCTGAAGGTTCTGTTGCAATACAAAAAGTTAATATACAAATTAAAAATAATAAAGAGTTCACATTGGTGCCCTAGTTTTATATTTTACTTTTTTTCCCCCCCCAGAGTTACTTCAGTTAATTTAGAACCCAGTAACATGTATAAATAAAGTTATTTACTGGAATATGCATTACTTAGCATTTATCTTTATTGAATTTCATTTGCCATCAAGCTGCACATCCAACTCATTAAATTCCCTGGATCTATTAAATATAAAGTCTCAGATAGATCTTCTGTCTTGGGAAGTCTCTGCTGCAGATAGCTAGGAGGATATACTACGAGAAGTATTAACATTTGCCTTTCTTAGCATACTCTTTCTCTGTATGTTTGCTGTCAGAAATAGGATACTGGACTGAGGTGATTTATAGTCTCACCTAGTACAGCTGTTCTAATGTTCTTAGGTCTTTCTGTATTTTCTTGAGTTGGTTAATGTTAGTAGCTGTATCATACACTGAATTTGCCACCTCATTGCTCCTTCCTTTTTCATGAACATTTTTAACTGCATGTAAAAGAAACAAAAAAGTCAAACAACCTCACTTTTAATCTTTTTTCTTGATGAAATTTGAATGCCTTTTCTATCCTTTAGCTGGTTTTTTTTATCTATGATAGTAGTACTTTTCCTGCAAACCAAACGTTATTTAGCTTCCCTAAATTCTTCCCATGTGGGATTTAGCAAACACTGAAAACCAGATAAAGTGTTTCCAGTTTTGTTTTACCTACTATTTTGCTTGCATACACTGGAAACTCTTTGGGAGCCAAAAAAATATTGTATTCATTTGTGAATTCAATCTTCTTTGTCTTCCTCACATCAGGAAGTTTTATAAGTTATATTTTAATTAGTGTTTCAATCAATGTACCTGTTATTCAAAGAAAATTTGTCAGTATTCAGTGTTCAAGATCATTCTCAAAGCAATTTCAGATAGATACACTTCATCCTGTCAAACACTCGTACAAACTTTAGGATTCAAAACTACAAAAGACTTTCATGAGAAGTTGCAAACCTCTATTATACGCTCAGCAGCTTCACTGCCAAACTCCAGAACTCAGACACACACAGAGTCCTGCACTTGAGAGCTGCTGATCATCAGTCTATCAATTTGTCTGAGTGCCTTTGTTTCTGATAGTACCCAGCCTTTATTGTTTTTCAAGGGGCAATGCTCTGCAAGAGTAAAAATCATTTATCTTTACTGTAATTTTTTTTTTTAATTGCTTCCTCCTGAAATTTGTGCAAACCTACCAATTAACTCCATAGAAGCTTTCTTGTTATGTTAACAAAATGGCATTTGTTTTTCTCTGTTTAGCTGTTTGCTATTCAAACACTGTCTTAGCACTCCAACTTTTCATCTCCTGTTTTATGCATGACTGTCGTAGTTCAGCCCTGATCGGTACCAGACTACGCAGTCTCTCTCCCACTCCCCCCACCCTCCAAGAGAACAGGGGGAAGAATTGGTAAACAAAAAAACCAAACAAACAAACAAAAAAAAAAACCAAAAAAACCAACACATTGGTTGAGCTTGAACAAAAAGTAAGTTTAACAGCAATGACAAAAGAAAACAAAACAGTGATGGAATACAAATACAGTATAATACCTTACAACAAATCTCCACGCCTAGTTTCTCCCAAGTAACAGGAGACTCCCTTCAGCACCCTCCTCACTTATATACTGCGCATGATGTCAGATGGGATGGAATAGCCCTTTGGCTAATTTGGGTAAATTAACCATAGCTGTTAGCTAATTAGTTAATTATCCCATAGGGGCTACCAGTTTCAGTTCTCCACCCAGCTCAGGTGAATATTAACTCTATCCTAGCCAGAACCAGGACAGTGACATTACTTGAGTTCCATATTCATCTGCTTGACTGGAGTAATCTTGAGAGACTTGCCTGGTACCCAAGCTATCCTCCTTTCCAAAACACAAGCACCCAAACTTTTGACCGCTTGCCAGTGCTGTACACTGTTCGCTCTTTATTGTCTGTACTTACTGCACATCCTGCATGGCCCTAGGATCCCAGAATCATCTGCTCTCAGTACACAAGAACGGATTTAGCATGAAGAGCCATATGCAGAGGCTGTGCCTCAGAACTACGTGCTAATACACAATCACAGGTATCCTCTTCATGTCTCTAATGTATTATTCATGAAAAGTCTTTCAAGAAGCATCATTTTGAAAGTAATATCTCTCAGCACTGCGACAGATTTAAAGAAACAGTTCTTTGCTTTTAACTCCAGCTTTACTGACAGTGACCGTTGTTTTCTGTCCGGAAGGCCTGTTCTACTTTATTGGTCCAAATATTGGGAAGCATGACCTGTATCAGTAGGTTTCACCAAATTAACTAGATTCTCCCTAAATTAGCGTATTCTGACTCTGCAGGTTGTCCATTAACTGATTCATTAATTAGAACAAGGTAGAGCACTACCTACTGTTATAAAGCAGAGTTTATTATGAGTGAAGATAATTAAATAGATAAGTATGAAATCACTCAGAGCACCATGAAAATGCTTCCCTAGAGCACTTCCTAGCTTTGGCAGCTTAAATTAAAAGGGCAAAGATAATTATTTCTACCCTCAAAACTGTATTTTATTTTCAGGAAAATAACCTTTTATACAGTTCTAGGAAAAGGTGCTCACATTAAGCTGAAAATATTCTTGACTACTGAAACTTTTCTTCTTCATCTCTTGTTGTGCTGGCCACAGTTCTACTGACTACATCTACACCAGTAAATTAAATGGGCCATGGATCATTCTGTGGACCTGAGGCCAGCTGGCACTGCACAACTCGTATCAGTCCGTAGAGCTAAGCCCTCCTCCCTCCCAGAACAGAGTAGCCAAGTTCAAATGGCCTATTAGGAATGATGCCCGGTCCCTGGTGACTCCCTAACTCTGCCCAGGCACAGTTGGCACAGTCTAAAACCAAGTTAGGGATCATGCTAACAATTAACACTTTAGTTAATCATAGAGAGCTCTTGAACCTATGCCTGAACTCTTTAGTTTCCCAGTACAAACACAGTGATTGTGTTTCCAATAAGACTAAATAAATGGTACTTTTGATATATTCTCAGTCTCCTCAAATAAAAAACAAATGTTTCATTCTCTGGAAAACAGAAAGGAAACACCAAAACCCAAGATTAAATTAACAATTTATCTGATGCTGTGTCAACCAGTCAGGTTACCAGCTTCTCAGGAGTTATTATTTATAAGCTCTGGGCAAAACCCCACAGGAGTTACCCCACAGGTAATTGTGAACCATCTATTCACTGATCCCAAAAGTGTATGTTTTCTCCTACTGTTACCTGCAATGACAAAGAATGTAATATCAGACAGCAGTTCAGCTGCTCTGTCAAGAAGTTGCTGGAATGACAGGTTCACGATCAGAGAAGTAAATTACCAACCATCAACTGATCTGTATAAAATCAGTGGTTGTGAAGGAGACCAAAGTTGGAAGTTTGGTGTACCAAAGCCCCAACTTATGTGCCCAGAATTTACATAGCTGTGAGCTGCCAGTCCTGGTAGGTCACTATCCTGCAAAGTGAGCTGCCTTATGGAAAAGTTTTTATTTTCCATGGGGCTGTAGAAAGGTCTCTTAGAGCTGGTGAGGGTAGTCCTCTTTAGACTCATAACACATACTAAAAGCAAGTGACTATGATTGTTTCTTACTGGGAAGTGAGACAATGGAAAACCTGCAGATTTCTCTCCATTTCATCATATTTCCAGAACTTAAAGGAAGACCTTTGTACTAAGGAGAAATTAAATACTTAATTACAAATTCCAGTCCATAAAACACTGAAATGGGTCCTTCGGTTCCAGTATGGGCAAAGTGCAGAACACCTTACAAAGCCTTAGAGAGGAGGAAGCCAATGTACAGATGAGATAATGGCTAGGGCACTCACCTTGTGAGACAATATCTAAAAACACTCTATGAATCTGAGAGAGGAGGAATTTCATCTTGCCTGTCATACCTCAAGCATATGTCCTAACCACTGGACTATTAGCTTTCTCACACTTGGACAAAAATATGTTCCACTGAAAAAAAAATTTTCAGAGGTACCACCAGAAATAATAAATTTCTGTTGCAAAATTTTATTTAACTGAACTGGCATTTTCAAACCAGAAACAATCTTACCTTGGTCTTGTAATAGGTCTGCATTATTTTAGGTTGTTTGAAGAATTTCACTGTACAAAGTGCATTGCAAGATATACTTTATTATGAAACATTGAAAAAATTGATTCGCTATAAATGTCAACATAATCAATAACTAATTTATTTAATGCTGTGCAGAATGAAAATAATTAAAAAAGCAAAGGGAGCTGTTAGTTCTCTTTGTGTTCCTCAGGTGATGAAGATTAACAAAGTCTGTGAAGAAAGCCACAACAAAATACTTGTGCTCTACTACAGAATGGCAGACATATTTTCAAAATTATTCATATTCTTCCTTATTCAGACCTCTGAAATATCTTCCAGTTCCATATTTTCTTTTTTCTACTCGCTTCAACTTCGTCTGCAGTACTATTTCTTAGATTTCCAATAATCTAATCTTTTTTGTTTCTGTGGAGTGCTAATGTTTGATATTCCCTCAGTACTTTGATCTCTTTTTAGTCTTTATGTTATTTCAGGTGATATTCTACTGGAAGATCCACCTACTCTGACAGGAGATCTCCAAGAAATTACTGGGTACTTTCAGAAGTAATACAATCTAATTATTAATGGCCACCTTTTTTTTTTTAATAAATCTATTCATGCTGGATTTTCTCTGCCCATGATAAAGGAGACTTTTGCCATTCCCTTCAGTAGAGGGAAGGAAGAATCCTAAAACAGTATTCATTCAAAGTGAACGTAAAGAGCTAATAGTACCTATTTCAAGTCTTTCCAGGGCTTATTTTAAAAACTCTTTATAAACCTTAGAAGTCCTAGAATAAAAATTAACTAATTTTTAGCAGCTGTTATTTAAACATGGCTGTGTACATCAAATGATACTTGTGACATATTTGAGACAATAAATATCAGTCCAAAGGAAAATGTTCATATATTTCTCAGTTATTTACACAATATAGAGTTAGCTATACTTAATTGACTACCATGATGATAATGCAAAAAAAAAAAAAACAACAAAACAAAACAAAACCACCAAGTTGTTTCTTTTGGTAAAGAAAGCAGTTTATTAACATCTGTTTGAATGTGCATTTTTTTTAAGCTTGCCCTAGTCTAGGGAATAGTTTAATGATGTCTCTTTCTAAACCACTAAAACAAAAAAAAAAAGTTCCTAATTGATAAAAAAAATTGAAAAAAAAAAACCAGCAAAAGTGTTCCAGATAGAGATTTCACTGTATATTTTACAAAATTGCTTTCTTGGTGATGGAACTGATTTTTCAGTAATTTAAATGCTCTCAGTAGCTATGAAGCATTTATAGTTGTTGGAGATCCAACAAATGAAATCCCTCCTTTCTTTTGCTCAGTTCCTTTTTTAATAAGGTTCAGTATTTCAAGCTTAAAGGCATTGGAAACAGTGTAGGACAATGGCTATTTTAAAAATATGTATATGCCAGCCACTGGCATTCAATTTTATGTCGTTCAAATGACAATCTGTAATGTGTTAACAGTTCTGTAAGATATTCCATGAAGATTTAACAATTTTATTGTGAATTTTTCAAATCACGTGACTTTTTTTTTTGTTTCCATGCTTGTTATCATTTTTGAAGCTGATAACCTTGCCCAGTATGTCTGCACTAAATGCATTACATGCCATTTCAACTCCGTATCTTCATCCCATATTTAAGGCTACTGTTTGCAATATTGCCAACATTATCAATGCCATCATATTTTTATGTAAGTTGTACTGACCTCAATTAAGCAAACAGGAAAATAACATCATTATTAGATTAGATAACCATGGTGAGTGAGTGACTGAGCATCCTGTAACTAAATTAAAGGTTTCTGCTTGTTCTGACAGAATTAAACATGAAAGTATTCCTGTCAATAAATATAACAAGTCTAGTATATTGGCAGGTAGTCTTTGCAGGATAAGGTATAGGAGATCAACTTGTATCAGCATCAGCTCAGTATTGCCACTCCAGCAGTGTCTGTTATCATCTGATGGAGAAAAAAAAAAAATTGTTGGCACTGAATTATGAAACAGAAACTAGAAATTCCCAATAATTATTAGAAGTTTACATTGCGTATAGATTTACAATGCATATTTTGTTTTTAAAAATTTGTACATGTATAGTTCAAAGATTATTCTCCTTTACTCTTCATATTTTCTTTTCAAAAATATGTACGCTGATAGTTGTAATACTTACAAAAAATCTTTTCAAAATGTCATCAAGTTCTTGGCCTCTGTGATCTCTCAGGGTCTTACATTTACCTTTCTTTAACTAGAATCATAGAATCATGAATAGTTTGGGTTGGAAGGTCATCTAGTCCAAATCAACTGCAAGAAGACAACTCCAACTATATGATGTTGCTCAGGGCCCTGTCGAACCTGGCCTTGAATGTTTCCAGGGACAGGGCATCCACCACCTCTCTGGGCAACCTCTTCCAATGCTCCACCACCCTCACTGTAGAAAATTTTTCCTAACATCTAATCTGAATCTAGTATTACCTCTCATCATATCACAACAGGTCCTATTAAAGAGACTCTCTCCATCTTTCCTATAAGCTCCCTTTGGGTACCGGCAGGCCACTATAAGGTCTTCCTGTAGCCTTCTCTTCTCCAGGCTGAATAATCTGAAAAACCTGAAGAGTCTGTCTCCATAGCAGAGGTACTCCAGCCCTCTGAAGATTTTTATGGTACTCCTCTGGAGTTACTCCAACAGGTCCATGTCCTTCTTATGTTGGGGGCTCCAGAGCTGGATGCAGTACTCCAGGTAGGATCTCACCAGCGTGGAGCAGACAGGCAGAATAAACTCCCTTGACCCACTGGCCACGGTTCTTTTGATGCAGGCCAGCATAGAATCATAGAATCATAGAATGGTAAGAGTTGGAAGGGACCTTCAAAGGTCATCTAGTCCAACCCCCCTGCAAGAAGCAGGGACATCCCTGACTAGATCAGGTTGCTCAGAGCCTCATCCAGCCTGGCCTTCAATGTTTCCAGGGATGGGGCATCCACCACCTCTCTGGGCAACCTGTTCCAGTGTTCAACAACCCGTAATGTGAAGAATGTTTTCCTAATATCCAGTCTAAATCTACCTCCCTCTAATTTAAAACCATTACCCCTTGTCCTATCACAACAGGCCCTACTGAACAGCCTCTCCCCATCTTTCCTGTAGGCCCCCTTGAGGTACTGGAAGACCGCTATCAGGTCTCCCCGGAGCCTCCTCTTCTCCAGGATGAACAGCTCCAGCTCTCTCAGCCTGTCCTCATAGGAAAGGTGCTCCAGACCTCTGATCATCTTTGTGGCCTTCCTCTAGACCTTCTTCAACTGGTCCATGTCCTTCTTATGTTGGGGACTCCAGAGCTGGACAGAATACTCCAAGTGAGGATCTCACCAGGGCAGAGTAGAGGGGGAGAATCACCTCCCTCGACCTGCTAGCCGCACTCCTCTTGATGCAGCCCAGGATCTGGTTGGCCTTCTGGGCTGCACGGGCGCATTTCTCAGCTCATGTTGAGCTTCTCATCCACCATCACTCCCAAGTCCTTCTCCTCAGGGCTGCTCTCAATCCATTCTCCGCCCAGCCTGTATCTGTGCCTGGGATTGCCACGACCCGGGTGCAGGACCTTGCACTTGGCCTGGTTGAACTTCATGAGGTTGGCAAGGGCCCACCTCTCCAGCCTGTCCAGGTCCCTCTGGATGGCATCCCTCCCTTCCAGAATGTTGACGGCACCACACAGCTTGGTGTCATCGGCGAACTTGCTGAGGGTGCACTCTATCCCACTGTCCATGTCACCAACAGAGATGTTAAACAGGGCAGGGTCCAACACAGACCCCTGAGGGACGCCAATGGTGACCGGTCTCCACTTGGACATTGAGCCGTTGACCACCACTCTCTGAGTGCAGCCATCCAGCCAACTCCTTATCCACCAAGTGGTCCATCCATCAAACCCATGCCTCCGTTTGAACATCAAACCATTGACCACAACCCTTTGAGTGGGTGCATTCAGCCAATTCCTTGTCCACCAAGTGGTCCGTCCATCAAATCCGTGTCTCTCCAGTTTAGAGAGAAGGATGTCGTGCGGGACAGTGTCAAAAGCTTTGCACAAATCCAGGTAGATGGTGTCCATTGCTCATCCCTTGTCCACCAATGCTGTCACCCTGCCATAGAAGGCCACCAAATTGGTCAGGCATGATCTGCCCTTGGTAAGCCATGTTGGCTGTCACCAACCACCTCCTTGCTCTCCATGTGCCTTAGCATGGTTTCCAGGAGAATCTGCTCCATGACCTTGCCAGGCACAGAGGTGAGGCTGACTGGCCTGTAGTTGCCTGGGTCCTCCTTGTTCCCCTTTTAAAAAATGGGGGTTATGTTCCCTCTCTTCCAGTCATTGGGGACCTCACCAGACCGCCACGATTTCTCAAATACAATGGCCAGTGGCTTGGCAACTTCATCCACCAGTTCCCTCAGGACCCGCGGATGCATCTCATCAGGTCCCATGGACTTGTGCACCTTCAAGTTTCTCAGATGATCCTGAACCTTCTCTTCAAGTACAGCAGGTGGTTCTTCATCCTCGCAGTCCCTGCTTGTGCCTTCCACAGTTTGGGTGGTGAGACAAGAGCCCTTATTGGTGAAGACTGAGGCAAAAAAGTCATTGAGTACCTCAGCCTTCTCCATGTCCCGGGTAACCAGGACACCCGTTTCCTTCCAGACAGGGCCTACAATTTTCTTGGACTTTCTTTTGTCCCCTACATACCTATAGAAGCTTTTCTTGTTGCTTTTTATATCCCTGGCCAGATTCAATTCTGTCAGGGCTTTAGCCTTCCTCACCTGATCCCTGGCCGCTCGCACAGCCTCTTTGTAGTCCTTCCAGGTTACCTGTCTCCGCTTCCACCCTCTAGAGGCTTCCTTCTTCACCTTCAGTTGGTCCAGGAGCTCCTCCATCATCCACGCAGGCCTCCTGGCCTTTTTTGCCCAACTTGTTCTTCATCGGGATGCACCTCTGCTGAGCTTGGAGGAGGTGGTCCATGAATGTGGACCGACTTTCCTGGGCATACTGTTGGCTTTCTGATCTGCAAGCACACATTCTTGACTCATGTTGAGTTTCTTGTCCATCAGTACCCCCAGCTCTCCTTCTCCTTGGGGCTGCTCTCAACCCGTTCTCTACCCAGCCTGTATTTGTGCTTGAGATTTCCCTGACCCATGTGCAGGACCTTGCACTTGTCCTTGTTGAACTTCATGAGGTTTGCATGGGCCCATTTTGAAGAACGACCACCTAGTAGTCATTCTTCTTGCATTGGCATGATGCAAAAGGGTATCTGAAAGTTTCCAGTATCATTTTTTAACACATTTTGAACAATATTCTAAATCTTTGAATTTTACCAGAACCCTAAATGTTACTGGGCAACACATATGGAAATATACTTATCTTTTTTTGTCAGCTCTGAATAAGTCTTGATTCTTGCAAGTGCGACATACTAAACAAGGTCTTTCATATCTGCTGGGCACCTGGCCAGTTGACTTCTTTCGCTGCAATTACAGTTTTGGCAAGTTTTTGACACAACTATGCAACCACACTTAGGTCTGGCATATAGTAAAACATTACATAGGGTAAATTATCATTAATGATCAGCCCTTAAGTAGCTCTTTAACATCCTTCACACACATTAACTTATTGATACATTTGGAAATGTAATGTCTTCATAGAAAAGTCACAATATACTGCTAGAAAGTTGTGCTGTAATTATATGGAGCTCCTTGAGATTTTTTATTTGGTATGAGCATCTGTTTTTCCCAACTGTTCCAAAACACAGTCAACACTTACTTGCTTTCTTTGCAAAGCAACAAATCAATAATTACCAGTTCCTTCTATTTAAAGTGACTAGGGTTAAATTCTTACAAACTGAAGTGAATGATAAAACTGCTACTGACTTTAAATAGAGTTCAGATTTCTTCTCTAGGATTCCTTCTGAGTTTATACCTGGAAAAACCTTTCTCTCTCTACCTATTAATCACAAACTTCAATCAGAAAATTTATTAATCAGATTTCCCTGAAGTAATACGGTATCTGGCAGTTAGATAGGTCAACATATTTCTGTAATATTTATATGCGTCTAAACTTAAAACCCCGTGTCTTCTTATTTAGGCAACTATAACCCTCTCCAACTGTTTTCTACAGTAATAGATTACATTTACAATGTAAGTAAGAAACACAAAATCTTATATACATGTCCATATGTATATAACATCTGCAAAACTGAGAATTGCAAAATCAAACTTTCCAATGTTAAACAACGGCATAGATAATTTTGCCTATGCATTCATAATTCAGCTTTCTATAGTATATCCAGTATAGCAAATTCTTCATTTTAGTTAGCACATCAATTTTCTATAAAACCAGAAGCTCAGTCCACAAATAGACAGTGTTTGCTTAATGAGCAGCTATTTAATATTTTGTCTTTCCGTATCATTCTTCATGGAGTCCTGTGCTCTGTTTACTGCATGCCATTAAAATATTTCTCAGTAAAAGCCATCCATTTGCTCACAGGCTTTTCTACTATTATTCGCATTGCAATATTTGAAAGTTTGTTAATACTTACACACTTTCATCCCAATGTTGTGAGCTAAACAGTAAGTATTAATATTACAGATAAGTAAATAAGATAGAGACAGATCAAAGTGCTCGTTAATTTTCTCAAGATGTCCTGGATGTTTAGAAGCATGCAGCTCTACACAGGGCTATACGTATTCAGTGACCATTTACCAAAAATTTTGCAGAAAACTCATTCAGAAGAAGTTTAATACAACTCTTTAGCAACACAAAGGATCTCTATGGGATAATCAGGAAGGACTTCTGTAGGTCTTAGTTTTTAAGACAAGATTTAATTGTATTACTCATAGGGCAGTCTTTGTGCAGTCCCTGACCCCACCTGTTATGTACCCGTCAACTTCCATAACAAATGATACAGATCCTACAGGCAACAGCATCGTTCATTACACAGCTTTGATTTCTAGCCTGCACACTGAATGAAAGCCTCGGGGAAAGCTACTTTAAAGGCTTTTTTGGAAATCTGTTATGCTACATGTATTTGAAAATTATGTTCTAAAGCACTGAAGGTTATCTGAGAATACTGGTTTAGTTCCATTTGTGAAATTGACAGACATAGTGTCAAATGTTTAATATACAATAACTATTACATTAACATAAAAATGGAGAGCACTGCTAGTAGAATTAAATTTATGTCACATTCTGCATTAATAATCACATCTGGAAACCTAACATACTTATGCAGCTAATTAATTCAATTTCCTTAACAATATATTGCTACCTGATCTGTAATGTAACTTCACATGATCTTACATGTAATCCTGTAAAACAGATTATTTGTCAGAACAAAGCAAAAGTTTAAGATCTCATTACTAAATGTACGGTTTTCCTTAATAGCCCTACACCCTTTAAAACAGTTTATTTTTCAATATATTCAGTCACTTGGAACCTAAGAAGGACCAAAAAAAAAAAAAAAAAAAA
>WHYT01012764.1:8380-28184 GCA_009806455.1 Tetrax tetrax | reverse complement strand
AAAAAAAAAAAAAAAAAGAATAGGGGTTGCGTAATTTCTAAGCCCTCTGTCCTTGTCCTCTGAAAGAAGTCCACAGAGCAGAGGATGTTGCTTTCCAAACCCACAGATCTTTATGATAAGGAAAAGACAAGCCTACCCACATGTCTTCCTAACTCACCTACCCCGTAGACTTCTTGCAGAAAATGAGGCAGATGAAAGACCAGCACACAATGCCAAAACTCAACAACAGCCTCTACAGCCAGTTTTGCTGAGCGTATGCGGACTGCCACACCACCCCTGCCTCCAAAATGAGACAGCAGCAGCTCAAAGCCATACTCGTTATATCACTTTCAAACCCCAGAGACTGTAAAAAGAAAGAAAATAAAAATAACAATTCCTAAGACCAGATTTCAAGCTTCAGCTATTTTTGCTGCAATCTCATTCACAAGTCAGCTTGCATTTTGTTGTTGCATACACGAATAAGTCTGTCCCTTTCACCTCTGCTCTCCCAAGGGCTGTGTAATCTCCAGGAGGACAACACTTGAAACAATTCAGAAGCAGGTGTCAATTTTCTCAAGTTTATCTGCAAGTGAAGATATTCTGTAACTTTCACCTTCAGTACGTTTACCTCTACACTTTGAATTTTGGAAAGGTTTGTCAACACAATTTTGTGGTATACTATTCTTCATCAACATGATTCTTACAATTCACCTAGCACAACACCAAAATACCTTATTTTCAAATGAGAACCAGACAGATGCCTCCTTTCTCTAGCGGAATGCTCAGAACATGACCACTTAAAAGCTCTAATGGGAAGCTGCAGAGCAGCAGCAGTCCAACCTGGGGGCCCCTACACGTATGCTGGAGCTATGTAGCTACTATGTAGTAGTAGCCTCTGAGATCCTAGCAGACTTCACTGTGGCTCTCAAACACTTTTAAAACATTTTATACTTACTTCATGCCCTAACTAGATTGCATTCATTCTATTGTTTACAGAACTGCAACGCACTCCTACAGCAAAGATGCTCCCAGATCAGGAACTTACACCTGCGCTAGCATTCGGGACAGTAACACTCACCTGAAATGAACCAAGCAGTAACAGTAAAAGCAGAGTTACCAGTATAAAACACCTTGCAGCAGAGATCAGAGCTAGAGAGCACATCTCTCAAACCTAACAAGCAGAGCTATGCTGCAAGAAGCTCAGTAGGGAAATCTGGCTAGAGAACACAAAGAAATGGAGAATGAAAGGCTGATGAGAGGAGAAATACCTTACAAGCTCCTTTGTACTGGCATTAGATTGTAAGACTGCACATCTAACCATTCTATGATTCTGTGATTTTCAACTGACTGTACAGCTTCCTGAAAACTACTACTGTATCAGAGTCCATGGTTACACAGTACGTATTTTGACAGCCTACATAAGCCTTTGTAACAAAAACTAATCAATTATCCCTAGTGAAAAAGCCTCAGGCAGGATGATTCAACATGAAATTAATATTTTTAATTAAGATACATTCCTATATTAACACTGAACAGATGCCACATGTTTCACACTGTATTTCTATAATAAATTGCCGTTCAGAACTTAAATGGGTCAGTAATAATCATGCACGTTATAAAATATTGAAGAGTGTGCCCTTCAGCTCCAATAGCATATTGACACTAGAATGCAAGATGGTATTAGCTTCTGGAAAAGGAAACAAAATAGAGTCTGACTCGCCAGCCATGCATGCTAGAAGAAAGTAGGCTCTACCCTTTAACAGCTCAGCTTGTCCAAACTTACTGTTTTCCTGCACCCTGGCCACGAAGCCTGTGAGAGGTATCTGTGGAGTCAACTGAGGCATAGGGGGAGGGGGTGGAGCAATAGAAACTGGTAGCAACACACACACCATATCAGGGAAAGTCAAACAGACAAAGGAAAAAAAAAAAAGGAAACAAACAAAAGCAGCCGTCAGTAATGAGGACCACAAAACAAAGTATGTAAAGAACAACAAGAACACACACGGAAGAACCTTCTTCAAGCTTGTTTCCAACAAGGCTGAATTCATGGCTAGCCACTTGAAGATCAAAAAGCCAAGCATGCCCCTGTGTTTAGCTGAACAAAAAGTGCAGGCTGTGTTGGGAAGCTCACAGGGTACACGTGTGAAGAGACTTGCTCTGCTTCACTTGGGAAGCACACAAAACTGAGCTTTTTGTCTTGCTGCCAAATAAGTATTACTCAAATTTAGTAGTTATCTTTTAAAAGTATGCTACTAGAAGTAGAGGTGATGTTTTTCCGGATTCTGGATTCCTCCTCTAAAATAAGAGTAGAGCACTACATCAAGTGCAGCAAAGCAGCACTGAAACAAATCAAAGGCAACTACTTTACACGGGAAACAATGCTGCAACATCAGTACTTAATATTCACACAGAGAGCACCTCCCGTAATTTTTTTTCTGCTGGGACAGGGGGCATTGGGTCGGCTTACTATGCTTTTGTTTTCCATGGAAAAAGGGACTTTGTTGCTTGCTGGCAGGAAAACCAGATAGGTGTAGTGCAGAATGGAGCTTGATTTTAAATTAAGTCTTCTGTGGCTGGAGGCACTCAGCAACCTAAAAGGCTGGCAAAGGCTTCAACAGCTACCTCTGGCTACAGCAGTGCACAGAAAGCACTTGCAAGCTCGTCTTCTCTGAAGTATGTACTGAGTGAGTAACGAGATAGGAGACACGTGGCACCAGTGCTCAGAAATGCTGGGCTGCCAGCCGAGATGTTCAACTCTTGCCTCTACAGGTAGGAAAGAGGCATGATAGCAGCAGGCCACGCCACTCAAACTTCCAGCTCTGGCAGGACACCTCCCCATGAAGCAAAGGGAAAGAAAAACCCCAACAAAACATCAACTCATTTGTTTATACTGTGCCCCTTCTCAAGCGAACTTCTCTTGCACTGAAGTAGAGAAATTCCTGTGAAGGTGGGAATTCAGCAGGGTAATCCAGTTGGAACCGAACTTGAAAGAGGTTCTGTACTTCCAATTAAGCAAGTTTTAAATAAAGCCATAACTAAGATTAATGTTTGATGGATAAAAACGGAGCATTTAGTTCATTACAAAACCAATAATCAAATAAATTGTATGGAAGAAATGATCAATAAAAGAGGGAGAACAAACAGGTTTCTCACAAAATTGAAGTAAACATCTACGAAAAAACAGAGTATTTGTTAGCATGTAAAGTAAAACCTTAAGGAAACATGGGATCTGGATTTAATGTCAAGACAGTAGCATTAAAAAATAAAAATTAAAAAAAAATCCACCAGTTACAGAAACAGAGGAAACAGTTTAAAGTAGAAAAACATACCCATCAAAATACTGTTTAAAAAAATGTTTTAAAATCAGTATTTTGAAAACACCAGAGAGGCTAGATTAAGGAACAGCACCTGAGTTTGAGCAAAAAATTGCTTTGGACAAATGTTCAGAAACAGTGATTTGCACAGCATTTAAGACAACTGAACTATTTCCAAAAGTAAAGCCCTGTTTATTCAATAGAACACAACTGTTCAAACAGGAAGGAGTTTCTGTTGTTATAGTGAATTAATTTGGGGGAACAAGAGTGTGGAGGAGAACGAAGGGCCAATATGAGTGAGAGAGAGGTAGGAAAATCAGGATTGGAAAAAAGATAGATAGGTACTGTGTCTGCATATAAAAATACTTCCTGATAAATGTAATACTCGTAAACCACTGAGAAAACTCTTCACCTCAGCATCTCAAACATTTTATATGCATTCTTTCCTTAAGAGTAAGTACACAACAGCAAAGTGGTCCAGACAGATCTTCAGCCCAAACATCAACATTTCTTTTTAAAAGAAATATCACTCTGAAGTTTAAAGAGTTAGCACACTGAAGAACACCACCAGAAACCACTACAGGACTATCACTCCTCTATGTGTACCTGGTCAAAATTTATGGAAACAGCAAGGAAGAAACTTCCTGATAGAAACAGCTTTCTACCAACACTCAATTAGATTCTTATTTTGCAGATCTTTCTGCAGTGAACCTCATTTGCCCTGCTGAGTAGGTAGGCAGGATGCTGCTGACTAAAACCTGCTCACTTGCCCGTGGCATCCATCCCTTCCCTTATTATCTATACTACTACCAGTGTGGAAACACACAGCAGGAGCCTGCTAAAAAGAGAGAGACTGAGCTCTTCTTTAACAGCCAAGCTTAAAAATAAGAATAAAGGAGGAACTTGGAATCAGGAAAGGATTTAGGAACGAGACAGAGACAGGGAGGAACTGTGTAACGGGAAAAGTTTGTTACATGAGCACTGTGCTCTGACAGTAGTCTCTTGCCACTAGCCCAGTAGTGGAGGGACTGTACTACAACCATATTAGGTCTCCTGCAAAAAAGAAAATCTGGTTTTAGTTTATGCTCTCCAAGCACATCTGAAATGCTAGGTATAATGTGCCTATAATTAGATAGGCAATCATAGTACTTTCTTGTCATGAGTAACAGCAAACAAGTCAGAGGGGAAAACAGTATAATTGCATATAGTGCAATCACTGCACAACTTCAATATGTTTTTTCTTGTTTGTTTTTCCTTCTGTTTTAGGAAAGAAAGTAATTTGATTGATGCTCTTTATAAATGAATTAAAATGCCATGCATGCTTTTACAATCATTTTGCTCAAAACAGTTTGTGATTTCAGAGCTCAGAAGCTTACTTGAATTTTGAGAATAAAGAGGCCCGCCATTAACATGAGGTTGAGCAGAAAATGGAGCAGTCACAGAAGGATTCCGTCTGTATCCACCAGAAGATGCTGAAGAAGTGGTAGAGTTGTGTCGCGAGATTTGCCTGGTCATTGTGCCATACTGGGAACCAGGAGCTGAACCCGGAGCAGCTGAAAAGCATTAGCCAGAGGAACCAAGAAAAAGACTTAAGCAGAGCATTACTTGGGACAGAATGCAGAAAACAGAAAAAAAGCCCAGAATATGGGAAATTCTTGATTACAGGTCTCCAATAACTCAAGGCAAGTAACAGGAGAGTAACAGAAAACAAACATCCCTATTATAATCAATAATGAGAAAAAAAAAACCACACAAGACATAAACCAACACTTATATAAAGGGCATTTGAGAAATGCTGAGAACTATTTTGAGAGACTGGATTGGACTGGAAAATTGAAGCTTCCAACTCCTAAGCATCTCTCAATTATTCTACATGCAATACCCTTTATCAAAAAGCATACAGAAAAGAATCCACATTCTGCTCAAAGAAAGTATTTTCCATTGTGAACCAGAACTTGTCTCCAATCTAATATAAAGACACTCTAACAAAACAGTAAAATAAGTGTCGTGAGCTTCAGACACTTGGCACATTCATTGATCATATTTGCTAGCTGTGCTTTTATATTGATGGAAGTTGCACTAACAGATCAGAATCACCACTGCCAGCTGACAGACATGTTGCTCATTCTTCAGGATGAACACTCATTTTTACCTTCCACATGCTTGCTGCACAAACTTCAAGGTCAATAAAACAGTTTAAGTTCTCTTTTGGATTAAGACAAACATCTGGCAGATAGAGAAAAGAATCACACCTTGCAAACTAATGAATCTCACATGCTGAGGTCACATGGATCAATACAATTTCTAAATGCAAAAATTGTTTTGCAATAAAATGTTTTGTGCTTTTATATAAACATGTATATATCTTATATAAATATATACAAAAATGCACACACACATATACACACAAATAGTGTGCGATCAGAAGTTTGCAGTCCTGTAATGATATCCAAAGTCACTTTCACTTAACACTTCAGTAAGGGAAAGTGCAAAGGGTTATGTGGGTCAAAGCCTCCAAAGATAGTTTCATAACACAATCAATGAATTTTGTCATCAGCCTGTGACAGGGAAGGGTGGGATATTTTTTCCTCAAGGTTTTGAAAACTACAACTTTTAGATCCCGTCCTAACAGCTATATGTAATGCTTGAAGCAATTTTTCAAGAACTGTTAGTTCATATCCTCAAGTCTTCTGGTTTGCCACTTGCCTGCAGCATTACAGAATCAACCCCAAGCCACTGTGACAGACGCTTTTGCCTTTCAGTCACCTTACACACACGGGATAGAATACGTACATCACCCTCCACATCAGCTACCATTTTTAAGCCAGAGTGCAACTGGTGTGGTTTAGTTTCAGCTGCAGGAGTGCTACAGCAGAATGCCAATATTCGAGCTGACTTATTTCTTACAGATCAGACTAACTAGATCTTAGCTTTACTGGGAACAGAGATCTCCAGCAACTGGCAGCCTTTTCCCCATAACTTGTGCATTTACCTTCGGAGGCTTTAACCACAGGAAATTAGTGAAGATTAGATTCGTTTAAAAACAAACACAAAAATTTCCCAGAACTGATTTTTACACTAAAATCACGTAGACCCCACTACAGAAGAAGAAACACTCTCAATAAGTCCATTAAGAGATGATTATTGATTATGCAGCACGACTGCAATCACTTCAGCATTGACACAAGTCTCACCTATCAGACTGCCCATCGGGAGAGGTGGTGGCAGTGGTGGTGCTGGCGGGGCTCCAGGAGGAGGAGGAACAGAAATATGTGCTAATAAAATAGTTTATATTCCCAATTAGGCCATATATTAAAAAAAAAAAAAAGAAACCCAAATAAGACACCATGGGCACTTGATAGGCTTCCCAAATAAATACAGAAATTCAACTTCGGTCATCTGATAGAAACTCAGGCCCTGATCCTACACTGGGTTCTGTACCTGCAAATCTTTATTTCCATTGATTTTTATGGGATGCCAGACAATACTAAAATTTCATGCCTATTTGTACCACTGCAGGATCAAAACCACCTAGGAAAGGTAAGCCTACATGTGTGTAAGAAAGTGAAGACTTGTTGCTTACAAAATACACAGACAGTAAACAAGTAACTGAGTTGGTTTATTTCCAATATAATAATCCTGTTGGCTTAAAATAAAGAAGGATCCTACACATTCTCACCATTCATCATTCTTAAAGACAAAAGAATACGCTTTTGGTGCCGAGAGATCCTGCATGGTTCTCTTTTATCACTCTGCTATCTTAGACACACTAGTTCTGCCTCTCTCAATGATCATCATAGCTTAGCAACTTCAAAGTGTAACCACAGCAAAAACACTACTGGTGGATAAGCCTGAATTCTACTCCTAGCAGTGTTTTTATAGGTCATCTTCTGTATTTTATTTGAAGTAAAGACTTTTATTTAATTTTTAAAAAAGAACACACACAAACCATCATTAGCAGATGGAAAGTTAGCAGGCTGTTTCAGAAGACAACATTTCCCAAACATGTACATAGTTGCCGCTGCTTCTTAGAGCGCCCAGAAATGTCAAATTGTAGACAGGCATTTAAAGACATACTTAAGCTTTAAAAGGATACACATCTCTCCTTCTGTCCCCTCCCTGCCTAGATTATCTTGTAAAAACACGGACCGACAAAGGTGTTTTAAGCACCTGCTTGTCTGTAAGTGGTTGTTCTGCAAGTACTTTTGGAAAAGAATTAGAACTTTAGATGTCCCTCAGCACTCATAAGTGACTTCCTGAGTAGGACTGTGTTTCAGGACAGTTTCTACCACATCGTATTCAGTCCAAATCCCTCTGCAAAGACAAGCAACTGACACTACAACCTTAAGTTAACACGGAAAGAGTCGAGCATACCTGGTCCAATGGTTGGCGGTGAAGGTGTAGGCACGGCAATGGGAATGCCAATACTGCTGCTTCCACTATTCTCTCGACTGCCACTTCCTCCACTACTACCGCTGTAAAAGAAAAACACGAGTATTAGCACAGCATTTCCTACAAAGGCCTATCAACAGTCACACTTCTCGAGCAAGCTCTGCTAGCCTAACTCAATTACAGACTGTTGAAAGATTCCCTATAAAATACCTCTGTGTCTACTTACAATTGCGTACAGCTAATCAAGTCTGGATGCACTACACTCCTAATAAATGGAATTAGCTAAGCTGATAAACATCACTACACATAAAATGTCTAATTAAATGCCTTAAAAAACAGAAAGGTAAGCAACCATACCAGTTCTGGGCAATAGAGTAACAACTGCAGGAATAGTTCAGGGGCCTTGTAATAATTGAAAGTAATAAACTGAGACTGGAAGAGTTCATGCCTAGATTATAAATAATTATTTAAGATTATTTATTGTGTCAGCTGAGGGAACATTTCTTCTGCTCAGAACAGAAGTTTAGATTGAGAAATTTTTAACTGACAACAACTACGACAAACCAATTGGGATGGGGGGTAATGGTGTGGCTAATTTTCTGTATATCTACCACTCCTCCCTGCTGAGGCACGCGCTTTTTGTGTACGAGAAGTTTGTTTCTAAGATAGTCTAAAAGGTAACAGTACAGACAGCTCACAATTTACCTAAGTACCACTATATTATATCCAAATTAGAGGCCAGCAATACAGATTTTTTTGCAGCACATCCTTTCAGTGAACTACTGGATAGCATTCCTCCACATGCCTTTGGAGGCTATAACACCTCTGTTCATTGGGAGAGCTGAACAAGAATTAAGACTGAGGCGGAATCCGTCCTTATTCTTACCCAAGAGCATTCCTTAGGCTGAGGCTTGAATTTACATGGATTAAATGGATAATATAAAGGCAACTAAGTAGTCAAGATGTTTTGAAGTCAAAATACCACTTTAACCCATTCATGTTAATTAAGCTAGAACATCACTGAGTGATCTTTAATTATCACTCCTGGGTAACTACAAATCAGTGCTGTCAGTCAAACACAAATCACTCAAATATATCCTAAGAAAATAACACTGCTACAGAAAGAGAAAATCAGTGATCTGAAATGGAAGCCAAGATAATTCCTTCAAAATTGGCGTTCTCTCTGCTGAAGACCTTGATCTTGTCACCATGGTTGGATCTGAATTTCTAACTGCAGTGTACATAAAAGAAGATCTTGTGATACAAGTGTAGGGAGCATTCACAGTAGCCAGCTAAACAGATTAACAAGATCTTCATTGAAGCCAGATTTACAAGTTACTTCATTCCGACAATATTTCATGATCAACTGTGTCCAAAATACTCTCTCAAGCCCTTTTAGTGACCTATCATGTTTAACTGCCTCCAGGGAGTTAAAAAAAACTCAGGAAAGCAGCTCTCAAAAAAAAAAAAAAAAAAAAAAAAAAAAAAATTGAAGACAGAAAGATAAAGGATCAGAAGATCAAAAGGATAAATGAATCAAGTAGTGAAGCCATTTATTTTCTTGTTTTCATGAGAGATCACTACATAGCAACCCATATTACAGTATATTAAACAAATTTCACCAGGCAGGGGAGATGGGTCACGTTCAACTTTCTGAAGTGCTCTTAAGTAGACAGTTCTGTGTAAGTTGGCCTACAGCACATAAATTGATTAGAAAAGCCTAAACTAAATTTATCACCCGAAATACATTCTTTGAACTACATAACATACAATAGTTACATCTGCATAATATTCTGGGGTTACCTTCTGTACGCTGCACATGACAAACTCTTGTATGTGACAAACTCTTCCATTTTAACAATCCCCTCTTTCCCCTCTTGCCTTCCATCCTAGAAGCATTTTTGGCTAAAGGTATTCAACTCATTAAGACAGGAGTAAGGCTGAAAGATTCACAGAACAAGTTACATTTGCAATCACCAGTGCTCTTCCTAGTAGCATTGTTTCATGCAGTAATCAAGCAATCTCCTATCACTTAAGCAGATCTTAAAGTGCTTCACAGATGAGCTTCATTGTTTCTATTTTGCGGCCCAAGAAAGTGAAGCCCAGGAGACTTCCAAGGTCACCTAGCAGACTGCATCAACTCAGAAATATAACACAGATCTTTCAAGATCTATTTACCAGACCCATTACTACCTTAAGAACAGTGTGTTTTGTTTATTGTACTGAATCGCAGAGCTCTTCAGTTCTCACCAGTAACTAAGAGATCCCTCGCAAGATGTGGAATTCGGCAATGCACCAGCTAAGCAAAAAACAAAAATACTAAACTACTGGCATTTAATAATTTGTTCAACTACTGGTTCTAACTGAGTTGGTAAGTTATAAAACTTCCTGGTATTTTAAGAAACTTACTGACTTCCTTTTTATAATATGGAACACAACAGTACTAAATTTTAACTATAACATTTTATTATTAAAACCTATCAAAGAGAAAAGTGGAAATACCGCAGTTGTTTGCACACACTGTGGTGTCTGTAAATTAGTTTGTTTACGTAAAAAAAACTCCAGATGATTTTAATATGCAGACTGCCACCACCTATAGATCTGCCAAAAGAGATCAGTCGTGGGAAAAATAAACTTTGTATTTCAGTTGTAAGAGATAGAGCTCTAAATACCGCCAAATAAAATGGCTAGCACGCACAGAAGACTTTAAATGCACTTCCAACAGAAATAACCTTCAAAACTAATATTTTAAAGTATTCTACCTTGGAATGCACTGGCAATAGGAACTACTACTCAGGTCTGCAGTACTATTTATTTTGCCTGTACAATTTAAAAGTACTGTCAAAAGCAAACCACCACTACATCTTCAGGTTCAGCCATGCCTCAGTTTCTCCTTTGTTCTACTCAGCTTCACTGAAGAACTCAAACTACAAAGCACCAGAGAAGTAAAAAGCAATTTATTTCCATCACTCAAATCCCATCCTTCCTTTTGCTCATTAGAGAGAGGAGGGCTCTTCCCTGACACTGCCAGCGCTGCCCCCCTCTCAGTCCCTCAACACCTCAGTGCGGTGCCGATGGCCGTTGCCACCAGGGAGAGCTCCAGGGAGCCCAAGGCTTTGCATCTGCCCCGGCATCCTCAAGGCACAAATGCAACTACTCCCTCCATCCAGCTCCACCAGTTCACTTGTTCTCCTGTGGTACTTCCAACGTGTGCATCCAAGGTTTTCCACAGCCTCTCCTTGGTCCTGTGTTCAGTTGTTTCCTGCAGTCCCTCTCCCTTTTCAGCCCACAGGATTTCTGTGCAGGACTCCCTGCTCACCGTGTTCCTTTGGATAGCCCTGCCTTGTAGGAACAAGCTGCACAATAGGCAGCACGTACTTTAAAGGTCCGTGTTACACACCAAGCTCGTTCTGATTTTACAGGCTTATCTCTGTTTTCTGGATCAAAGGGACAAGAGTAGTAATCTTGTGGTTTCTAGCAGTTTTTTCTGCATATATTAGGGAAACAGTCATGCCTATGATATTTCATGCTTTGGCAGAACACGGCTGCTCAAGACAAGAGCTGTACTTCCTGAACAAGAAGGGCAGATTGAAATCTCTGTTACAAACCCACATTATTCCTCCCCCTCAGCCAACTGCTGCCTCTTGTCAAGCTCATCTGGAAATGACGTTCAGCTGATTAATCCTTATCAGGCATCAGCTAAGGCAACCAAACAGCTCTGGCTTGTTCAGGAGGGAGCATTAGAGAGAGGCAGCTCACCAGCACATCAACGCTGCTGCTTCACTAGCAAACGTCCAAGAGGACACGAAAGCGCTACCCAGCTTCCCAGGACTAATAAACAACTCTCTCTCAGCTGGGATAAGAGAGACAATTGGAATACTGATTATATCCCCTCGAGCAATGGGAATTTTCACAAAACATGCTCAGGAAACCTCTAGGGTAATTCCTCTGCAGGAATATGCAACAAACACTGCCATCCTGAAGCAGCAAAGCATCAAATCAGGATTAAAAATCACTAAGTCTTCAACAAAAGGAGTTGCTGCTCCTGATTTTCCTTGGCCATTGTTCCTGATCCCCATCCTGTTCCATCTCATTATTCATAATTTTTCCAGCTCCCCATCTCTCCCAGACAACGTACCTGAAGCCAACACAACTATGTCAGCCAATTTCACAGTGTCACAGTCCCCCACAGCATAAAATAAAGACTGAGAGTGACAAATACGTAGAAGGTCTTCTTTAGTATGTCTTTTGGAAAATGTTGCACAGACAAAATGATATGGCATGTGCTCTGAGCTTCTCAAGTATTAACATTTTGGACCCTATCAACAGCTACTTGCTGGCACACCAGGATAAGAAGATTTCATTCCCCAGAGGTCCACAGCAGCAAAACAGATGCTATGGCACAGACCTTTAGTCACAGAGACTCAGGAATAGCAAAATCCTTCCTCATTTAAGCATAAAAACAAAAATGCACAAGCCTGTGAGAATCAATGTTGCCAAAGTGTTCACGATGCTACAATTTTTGCTTAGATAATACAACAAATATGACACAAAGAGCCATTTCATTCCTCTTAGAACACTGAGAAATGAGTAGACAAAAAACTTTAACAATGAAGTCTTTCCCCCAGTGAAGTTAAAACCTTATTGATACTCTTTTGTGTCACTAAGGATTTCTCTCCAAAAATCAGGAAATAACAATAGCCTTGTCGTTTACCCATATCTATAATAAATCCATCCCCCATGAAAAAGCATTCTTCCTAAAGGTCATCATGAAAATAAGAGTCAGTGCAGCTGAAAGGGTTTATAGAGAAAAGGTAATTGTGGTTTTTGCTAAATGCAATCAGAATTCCCATCTATCCACGTATTTAAGAAACACAACACCGGCACAATTAAAACTGTCTATTACACAGGAGGGACCAAGCAGTCGTCATTCTTACCCCAGAGTTCCCCGGCCTGACATGGGAGGACTTGGTGGTTTTTGTGTAGGCGGATTTGTTCTTGACAAGGTGCCAGTTCTTGCAGGCTGGTTATTTCCATGCTGAAATAAGGGAAAACATGATTTTATTTTTATAACAGAGCAGCTCTATTATTAACAGCTTTTTTTTTTTTAAAGTGTAAGAATATAAAGTGAGAATTCCCAGACAGCTGTCAAACAGCAAGTTTTCAGCTACACGCAAGACAGACACCAGTAAATACAAAGACTCTAAATACAAGCTTAATGTTATTTTTGCTATTAAATTACAACAGACATCAGAAAGATAGGCAATTGACAGGTTCATGCACAAATCTCTTATATCCTCTTTTCTTTAAAGGGAAGCCACATTTGTGTTCATCTCTGTTCGGGTGTTAATAATTTAAATCAAACTTTAACACTGACAGTACAATACAGTCAGGATGGGCCCAGAATTTCTCAATTTGCCCCTGCTATTTGACTAGCAGAGTCATTCAGGTTGTCTGGGAAGTCTCCTGCAAAAAATGTAAGTGAAGGGAATCAAGGCATCTACTGAATTCAGAGCAAAGCACTACATGTGTTAGAGAAATTAATGTATCTATGTATAAGTGCAGATGTCAATGTATCACAGATATATTGACACACACTAAACTCTGTAAACAAAAAAAAAAAAAAAATCAAGTATAGCATGTTTAATCTAAATATCCTATGGAAAGCAGAGGAGAGCATAAGAGAGCGCTAGTTTTTGGTTTTAATGGCTCTGCAGCCTCTACTATCAGTCACATGAGGCACTGTGGGTCAAAGGAGAAATAACACTTCTTACCTTGGCTTTTAGCCACTTAACGTTGGCAAAAAAAAGAGGGGGAAAAGGTAGAAATTAATGGCAGATCCATCACAACTGACAGGACAGGTTAAACTACAGATAATCACATTTTTTTAAAAAGTAATTTGTGTCTACTGACAATTAGCTACATCCCAGTACACTAACAGAGATTTTACTGGCTCACTTAGTCAGACACAGAACTTCCAATGACTAAGTGACCATAGGAAAAATACTTGTGTCAAAATTAAGTTTAGCTAAGCTTTGCCAGATTTGTTTGCCAGACTCCTCACGAGCAGTAAAGGGTTGAAAAGTTCTTTGCTGACCATTCAAGTTCAAACCCAAATCAGCGCTACTTCAGTGGCAACGTGCACTTAAGAATCCGTTCACAAAATCACAGTTTCAGCTATACAGTGCAGGACAGACATGCCTGTTGTTTTGACACTTAACCTTCATGTGTTTTGAAGAAATACTAGCTGCTGCATTGAATGGTAAATAAAGAAATGGGAGTTCTCAAACAGGATGAGCAGCAGCGCCTTTCACCTCTGGTTTATTGATTGAAATCTGATTCAAGCCAGCACAGCGCTGGCTGCTCAAAACTGTGTTGGCAGTGCACTAATGGTTGTTATTCTGAAACTGTAGCTCTTAGAATCAAGTCATTATGTGACTCCTCTGTATCACTTTTACAGCCTTCAACGATTGTGGAGGGAAAAAAAAAAAAAATTATGAAAACTTGGCCCCATAAGGAAAATGAATGTAAAATTTTAAAGAAGTTCAAGCTGAGTTCTTTAATTTTATTGGGGGAGAAGACTCATGTTTTTGAATGGGGAAAAGAGTTTGTTTCACTGATTAAATAATCACCACCACCAACAACAAGCCAAGCCAAAAAAAAAACCAAAGCAAGCACCAAACTCCAAAATGTAAAATAATCCCAATTCTATTTTTTGTGGTTGTTTGGAAACAAACTCATTTCCAGAACAAGCCTCCTAATGCACAGCTTTTCAAACTGTGGTTTGCACCTTCTCCTCCTCCTCCAAGAAACACAGAACAGTTTAAAGGCATCCATGAACTCCGAAAAAATAATTAAAACATGCTATACAGCAACGTGCATATGTGAGATTTCTGACAGGGTCTGCAAAACCATTGAAAGACAGCTGGGATTTACAAATCTAAAGAGGTTGAAAGCCATTGCCCTTAATCTTATTACAAGAACAGAAACACAAACCCACTACAAAATTCAAATGAAAAAGTTTAGCTGTTTTAAGTAAATTTGACGGTCACCCTGTTCACTTCCCATCTAGGCTGAGGTTCATCAGCAGAGTGGCAGAACTAAGGCACTTAAACCACTTCTGTCCCCACATATTATTTCATGGATAAACGGGAAGGCTGAGCTTCCAGTATGCCAGGGTAGTCTCTCAAGTATTGTATTTTTAAAACAGGCTTTTAGCAATGAAATTTGCTTTCCGCTCTCACAGGAATATGTGACTCTTCCCCTTACTTCACCAGTTGCCAAGGGCAATGGCATAATTCAAGGAATTTGTTAAGAGACCAAAAAATGAAACTCCTGGTCTCATCCTTCCCCAGGAGCCATAGATCGAATGCTTTTAAAGACTTAAAAGGAAGGGTGGCATAGTTTCTTACCCAGCCTCTACCACTAAATTTGCCTGCCTCAAAAATATAAAACCAAAAAGCTTCCTCTCTTTCCTTCCCTTATGCAGTGTCACTCAGCTCTTATGGTGAGTCTCTCCACCTCCTCCTTAATCACTGTTATGTTCTGCCTCTGCTGCAGTGACAATATGAATATCAACATCTAGCAGTGACTCAGGAATCTTCACCTTATTTAAAACCTTTCTACTGCTAAGTACTGTTGAACATACTGAACATATATCTGAAGTCCAACAGCTCTTGACCCTTATTTCTATCTCTACCTCTACATCAGGTGAGCTTCAACTCTTTTGCTACCAATTAAACAACATACAGACAGATACACACACCTCTTCACTGTGCAGAAGAATTAGTAACTGTTGTCATACTGCTTTCTGTAAGTAAAAAGCTCTGTACATGTCCTCTCTGTTGCTGTCAATATAAACATGAGCCATACGGGCAGGAAATCAAAGAACAGAATACAAAGGGAACAGGGATTCTTATGGGACAGGAACTCCTGATCCAAAAGACAGAAGTAAGGGAGGAAAGCAAATGAATCAAAGTGAGATGAACCATATGGCTACTTAATCATGGTTAATAAGCTAATTAATTAGGAGGAGACATTTTCTTGTATTTATTGGCTGAGCTTATGAGGTCAACCTCGCTGCATTTCTTGGTCTAAAAACCAAATGCAGTGCTTTCTAAGTAATTAAAAAAAAATTCTTGGAACTGGGAACAGTTTAGGCAGCAGGGTCTAGACTCACTATGATTTTTAAGAAAAACAGGAAAAAAGACAGCAGAAAACCAAATGGAAAAGCAGGTATGCATTTAGTGTAGGTTCAAGCATCTCTCTACAAATGCCTCCAGGCCAGCCAGCCAGCTGGCAGAACATGACTATCACCAACTGCCTCATCAGTACCGAGAAGGGCAGAGTCAGGAAGGAAGGAAATGGAGTGCAGAGAAGCAGCGGCATGCATAAGGTTCACAGCTTAAAGAGGGAAGAGATTGTTCTGAGAGCGATCTATAAAATAAGAGATAGGAAGTGCAAAAGGGAAAAAAAACCTGAGTCAAATGAAGAGCAGAACCGAGAACTGTCACAGAAGCTGTAAGGAACACGACTCCCTTCTCCTCCTGCTCGTTATATTACTGTACACAGAGCAGACAGTTTTCCAGCCAGATACCAGCATCCTGGATGACATACACATCAGAACAAAAACACAGTGTGTAGGTTTGCTGGGGATGCTTGTGACGCTGAGACAGAGAACTAGACAGATCAGGATGTTCCCAGAAACAAGATAGCTTGGAAAGCAGCAGTACTGGTTGGAGTTTCTTGCAAGCATCATAGCAGAAAGATGTTTTAAAGAAGCAAGCAGAACAATTTTGCCTTTCCAGGAAAAACCTACCAAGCGTGTGGCAGTCCTGGATAGAGTTTTAAAGGTTGTCACAAAATTAAGAGAAAGAAACCACAGCCTCAGGTTCAAGAAATAAGAGTCAACCTTGCTGCATTTCCAAAAGACTACAGATAGGGCAGTAGCGCATCTCCAGCATAGGAGAGCAGGTTGGCCAAGGACTGAGAGCCAGCAGAGGGCTGGAAAGGAGTAATACAATTAAGGCAATGGGCAAAACAGGTGTTTGCAAGAGCCATGCAAGGTATTTATCAAAGCCAAAAGTGAAGCTGCTTCTGGAACTGATGCCAGAAATTCGGAGCACCTGGACTGAGAATTTTAGCTGTGAGTTTGGAGAGGACAAGCAATGTTTTGGGACAGTCGAGCACTGACTGTAAGTAACAAGGACTTGCTTACTGGCTTACTTGCTGAAGGCAACTATTTCATCAATTCCAGTCTGTGCAGTTCTAGTAGTCTAAACACTACAAAAATACCTGCTGACAAAGGCAGTACTGCAGGTTTCTATAACTGAGGCCAAAGGGATAAGACCAAGAATGGCATGGAAGGGTAGGGTGTGAGGCAATCAGAAGTATCTCCTGATAGCCAGAGGATGTCCAGACATTTGAGGGACTCTGCTGGCTGTCCTCAGGAGGCAACCATGTATAACTTTTTATAGGTTCCATGCCAAGTAACAATTCATGGGGGAACGTTAGTCATGATTCAGGGAACCAGAAAGCCATTATTTGAGTTACAAAGTGTGTTTGCTAAGAATGTTGTGCACAACTCATTTATGTGAGCAAATGTATCTGTAAGCACAGAAATACAAAAAGCCACTTGCACACAGGAGCAAAATCCTCATAACACTGATATCCAGCAAGTTTCTTCTGGACATTTCAGCTATGAACTCTCCAATTTCAGATTGCAGAAACTTCAAATCTCTGTGCAGGTTGGTTGTACTTCCTCAGCTCTATATCACTCACTATTTCTCCAACTCCTGAATTTAAAGAGCCAATTTCACTCTACATCCTGCTATACCTAGGATCATTGAAAGCCATCGTTAAAGACTACCCAATATAAATGCTAGTTAATGGAAAGAAAGGTTTAAAAACAAAGAATTGTGTGCCAGCCTAATCTGCATTAATAGCAAGTGTCCAGTAAACTCAGAACTGTAATAGTATGCTATGTAAAAGCAATAACCAGCTTTAGATCCGTTACCTTTGACCAGTAATCACAGTCATCAACTGCAATAGAAAAAAACACATGATTGCTCTTGATGACTCTTTAGTCAACCTCTCCTTTTACTTAAAAAGGTATTTCCTTTATTAGTCAAGGGAGAATTAGCTGAGACATCCCTACTGAAAGGCAGCTGGCCCTAAGACCTTTTGAAGTGTTATTATATATCTGCAGCTAGGCAATTCAATTGCCCCACAGGCATCCTCATGGATTTTTGCACAAGATTGCCTCCTCTCTCATCAGTGAAGCAGTTTTGGAGTACCAGAAGATGACACGGAGCAGAAAAAGCTGCTGGAAGGGTACTTGTACACGAAGGTATGGGATAACTGAGGAAATGATGAAGTAAAGCACCAAGTCTAGAACACTGTTTCCTTACAGAAATCAAGATATGACTTAGGGAGAATGTGTAATCAAATATGTTTTTCAGAAGGCAGACTGTACATGGGTGTCACACACTCAGGGTAATACACTTCTACCACTAGCTCTGTGCAGTTTTAAAATAAATCATTTCTGTGTCTCAATTTCCTTATCAGAATGGGTGAGAAGCCCTTTATTTCCTTATAGCCTATTGGAAGCCACATTACTTTGAGAAAATTTAGGTTCCAAATACATTTTTCTTTCAAAATTGAACATGAGTTGGTAAGTATCTCTTCAGTGCAGTCTTATCTTTACCTTTTAACTATAACCTCTCCCATCATTATTTGCAACCTAGTAATTACATAGTCTTCCGTTAACAGTAACCAGATGTAGCTTGTCAGTATTGCTTCTCTCCCCTTTATTGGATCTTTTTTTTGGTTTTGTTTTGTTTTCAAACTGAGCAGGCAAAAATTTTCAAGTCACATTTGAGCTTAAAATATTTGTACCTATTAAACTCCTATTAACATACAAAAACCTGCTTTTGGATGATAGACAAACTTAATACTGTTCCCTCAGCATTCAGCAGTCTTGTTCAGAGAAAGACACCTAGATTCCTGCATTTAAATACTTCAAGCTTCTTGAATTCTTTGAGTTAGTAACTTTGAATCTAGCCACAATAAAATAAACATTAAAAAAGTTATTTTCAAAATTAGAAAATAAAGAGACTACATAGTTTTCAGTTTTCTTTGCAAGTAGAAAGGCTTGAAACCTACATTTTATCAGATGACACTACACACACTTCCGAATTTCCAGTAGCAAGTGCCCTACGAAAAGCACACAAGTGTCAACACTCACAAGAGAGTCATTAGAGTTGGCAACAAGAAGAGTTACTTTTTCCCCCCAGAGAAGGGTTCTTTACCCTTCAGTAATATTTACTGTTTGGCCACGACCCCAGAGGGATGATGTGACATTAATGAAACTGGCAACATCACATCCTTTGAAGCGTGAGTGTCTGACAGAGGCCAATACAGGGACAAAGGCAGCAGAGGCTCACGTTGAGGATCCCTGGCTCACTTTGTTTTTATTATAGTGAATTATTTAAAAATTAATACTCAAGTGGCTAACACATAAAAGATCTTATCCTAAAGGGGAAGCAGGCACGATTAGGTAGCCTTCCACCCTGACACCAGCACCTCATCTGCATTTTTGTTTTGCACCAACACAGATGTAAGCATGAGGACTGCCGGTGAGCACGGCAGGCTGAGAAGCGTAACAAGGGTGAGCGCAAGGGTCCCTTCTCTAAGCTTAGTATTTGAAAAGTTTTTGGCCCAATCCCTGCTTTAAGGGAGTGCTTCCAAATTCCATTTGCTTGAGAAAGATTTCTGAATGCTTAACTCCTCTTTGACTTCCTGGGCTAGAAAGCTTCTTACAGTTTTAATGCACAGAAATGCGAGTATTTTATGGTGATGCAATCCAAATTTTTTCTTAAAGCTGAAAAGTGATCAATCTTCATATACAATTCAAGTTTTGTTTTGAAGAAATACTTGTTTCATAAAACAAACTGATCCAATCACAGCTATTAAGCATTTCAATTTAGCATGTATTCAACATTTTATCTGCCTTTTCCATAAAGCATAATTTCAATTTCCTACTTAGCTGCCACTTCACAAATTGCTGCAGTTCCACCTGCCTACTATTTGGAAAAAAAAAAAAAAAAAAAAATTAAAAA
>WHYT01012763.1:66325-81245 GCA_009806455.1 Tetrax tetrax | reverse complement strand
AGACACACACCCCCCCCCCAGTCCCCCAGCCTTTGGCATTTCCGGTGGGGTGCTCCGTCACATCCGGGCGGCTGAGATGCCGGTAAGGCGGGCGGGGGGGCCGCGGGCGGGGGCCTGGGCGCCCCTCCGGGACTCCCTACCTTCTGCGGGGCGCGGAAGCCAAATGGGTCGGTGGGCGGGGGTAGGCGGCCCTGCCCTCCCCTCCCCACCGCCGAGGGCTGCCCCTCACGGCGACGGACCGGCCCCCGCGGTGGGGGAGGGGTGGCGCACCTGCCCCGCAGGGGGGAGGGGCGCGGGCCTAGCCGGGCCTCGGCGCTCCGCCCTCCCCGTGGCGCCGGGGTCTCCCTCTCTCCCCCCCGCAGGGCTCCGGCCGGTGTCCGTCAGGCTGTCCCCCTTGCCCTCCCGGCTGAGGGGTGGGCACCCGGGCCTGGCAGCCCCGGCCCTCGTCCCCGCGGGTCGCTCGGGGCCCGCCCTCTCGGGTGCGGGATGGAAGCGGGCAGCGGGAGAACAGGCGGGAATATTCCCGAGCCTTGGCTTGGGTGCGTTGGTCTGAGTTACTCTGCTTTCGCTGTTTGTTACCTTGTCCCCTCTCGGCAGAAGGCGAGGCTCCTGTACGAGGTATCTTGTGCCGCACTGCTTGCTGTCAGGAGGACTAGAGGCAGGCTTTTAGGTTCTCTTTTTAGTGATCCAGTATTGTAATTTTTTTATATATTCAGTATATTTGTAATCGTGATGCAAGGGGAGGGAAGTAGTTTGCTTTCTTCTCCCATTGCTAGTGTCTGAATGCTTTCCTAGTAGGCAAAAATAGCTACAATCTTGTTCTCATTTTCCCTTGTAGCCCAAAGAAAAAACATTGTTTGGGTATCTGTGAAACAACTTCTAACTTACCTGTGTTCATCAAGATATTTCCCACGATCAGAAATGTCAAATCTTAACAGATAGGAAAAGCAGAGGTTTCCTGGTGACAGATTGTTTGTATATGGTTGCCTTTCATCAACTCCCTGGACAACTCCACTGTTTTGCAGGCTGTAAATTCAGCCTCCTTGTCTGTTTCATGCTTTATGTGACTTTCAGTTAATCTTGTAATTTTTCAGGACAAACAATTCAATTTTCCATTGCAAATGAGCTATTGCAAAGAAAATGTGGTGAACAACCTTTGAAAATTAATTTCACGGTGTTAGGATATTATTTTGCTGCCTCAATGACAACAGAAATGCAGGAACTTGGGTAAATGAGTTTTCCCAGTACTTCAAAGTATATTTTACAGCTTGCTTCATTTTGCTTTGCTCTTGTTTTTTGGTTCCTGTCTCTTCATATTTTCTTTTTTGTTGTCATAGGTTAAATTGAATATTTGCGCAACACAGCTTCTTCCAGAAGGACCACCACACTGTTTAACACTTAAGAAAATATGAGAATAAGCAGAGAGTGTTGTTCTCTCTGAACTAAAAAACCCCAAATCTGTGCCTTGCTGAGGACAGCTGCAGGAATTGGACACTTGAATCAATGTTATCGGATGAGTTAGAATCCAAACCTGAGGTGAGCAATTATGAACTGGGTTTGGTTGCCAGGAATGTTTATGGGCAACACTGAGAAAAACTTCAGTGAGTTTACTCAGTTTGCTGCTTACATGTTCTCAAAGTGTTTTCAGTGGCATCTTCTAATGCTTTTGATTTGAACGGTAAAAGATTAAAGAACATTGCAGGTTTCTTCCCCTCTTTCAAGTGTCAGCCAATAACCTTGCCTGTTCTCAGGCTACATTATTTTTTCACTATGATAATGTTCTTTCTGTTACAAGAATAAAATAACTTACTGTATTGACTACTTCTTTCCCTCAAACCAAATTGACTTTACTGGGTTTTGGAGAGTCTGGATTATTCTATTAATGTGGGCCAGTTCTGTTTTTTTAAAGTGCTCGTGTTTCCATTAAGCAGCTGGCAGAAGCGGTAGGCAGCAGCACCCAGGGGATCCTGGTCGCTCGGTGTGAGGCTGCTGGACTGTTCCCAAGTGCTGCTGGTAGCACAGCTGAGCACAAATCACAGTGATACATGTGTGCCACACGGCACACACAGCTGGGCACAAACAGATTAACACACATACAGATAAAGTTCCTTTAAGAGGTAAATGCAGAGTGTAAACAACATTAAAGTTTGTTTCTGGAATATATCTGTACCCTCATCACTCACCCCTCATGCATACCCACGTTCACAGGTACTTCTATCAGGCCTAAAGTCTTTCTAGCATCTGTGTCCAGACCCAGGGCTTTTTAGCCCGTTTCTGGCTGGAATCTTCTGACTTGAGTAAAGTACTTGTTATTTAGGCATGTTTACATAATAGCCCCATTTCCCCATAGCAGAGTTGTATTTCCTTCCCAGCAAGCCCAGAACAGAGTGGGCCATTCTCCAGTAGGAACAGGTCTGATGCATGAAAGCTATGGTGGTTGCAGAGGGCGTCGTCTCCATAGATGCTGTCTTCTAAACCATGTTCCTCAATTTTGATCGAGGCTATTTTATACCACAAATTGGGATTTATTTGTATTGTGGATTACCAGATCTATACACACCCTCTTTCTGGTTCTGATTGTGAAAGTTGAGTGTTAGTACTATTTTCTACTCCTTTGATGTGAAACGGGTAGATATCCTTTTTACACCTTTCCCAAATAGCAGTTCAAGTATCTCTGAAAGTTAATCATGCTTTTATATACTCTGGTGAGCCATGGCATGATAATTCTTACAGCCACAGATGTTCTTTCATATGCCCTACTGTGTGAGAAAGGTATTAATTAAGAGCTAACTGTGTTTGTGTAACTTCTAGATAATATTAATCAAAGCACTATGGATGGATCGCATAAGCTTCTTTGCTACTGGTTTTATCCCTAAAGAAGCCACCAGTGTGCCAGTAAATGTTTAATACTTGCATAGAGGTGAATCCTGCTTTCATAGAAAGTTACAAAGCTGCTTGGAGACAATTTGTACTGACAGATGGATCTGCTTTTTCTTCTGGACTCCCTGCCCCCAAAGCTGTATTGCCAGCATTCCTCAGGGAACTGATAAGATCCGCGTTTTGCATGCTTTGAGCCTTCAGGGTGATTTGTTACAATTGCAAATATTTCCAGCCGCCTCCACCAGGCTGGTCCTCTGCGGGGTGCTTTTTGCTGTTGGGGGTAGCTCTAGCACAATCAAGTGGTTTATAAATTGAATTGGCTATTGAAAAGGGAGTGGAGGTGGGTATTTTAGCCTCAACTTTCTCTCTACGTCAGCGCCTCACAAGGAGAGACTCTTGTGAATTAATTAATTCCCCAGAGGTTGTATGACAGGAGGGCATCCTAGTTTCTAGCCAATGAGCCCCTTGCCCTCCACACCCTTCAGCTTCAACCCTTCCTTTCCCCTCCACCCCTCCCCCTCTGCTAAATGTTGTTTTGCCCTCTTTATTTTGTTGTGGCTCACCGGTTAAATTTAGAACAGAAACAGTATCGATTAAAATCATGGTTCCTGCTGCTGTGGGAGTCTAGTCTAGCTCTCTCCAACTATCTGGTGGGAGGCTAGGTCTGAACATTCGTACTGGTGCAACCTTCACCCTCTGTCCCTCCCAGCCACCCCCACCTCAAACAAAGCAGCTGCCTGACACTTGTTGGCTTTTGAATCATCTGATGGAGGGGGTCTGTTACAGGACACAAACTTCAACCCAGTCATCCCAGATGGCCATATTTTCATTTGTTTCTGTAGTGTTTTGCAGTTTTTTAAGGATCTCTTGGAGAGGTTCCCAGTTCTTTAAAAAGATTTTTTTGTTGTTGTTGTTTTGGGTTTATTTTTTTTTTTCCTCTCTCGGGTTAGGGACATTATCTGAGCTTCTTGGCAACACAAGCATTCTGCACTGCTTGTGGTGATAGTCCCTGGGATCATCCTGTCCAACAATCTCTTGTTGACCAGCAGGGATGACAATTAGTTGTTTAGTGATGAGAGCTAAGAAATAGTTTACATTTTTAGTACTTACACTGTCTACATTATTTACATGATTTTCAGAGTTATGTGGTGTTTCAGCGGAAGGAGGGTATGTTCAAGAAGGTGGTATGGCAGAGCCAAAAAAAAAATTCTTCATAGCAAGATGAGCTGAACTTTGCTCATTTTGTCCCTCCAAGGCTTATAGATTCTCTCTGTATGACTCACATCTGACCCATAAAGTTTAAATCTGAGTTGAGGATCTACTTTTGCAATTAATCAATATCAAAATTTGTTTCAAATTCCAAGGGATGTCTCAGCTGTACAGTAAAACCACTTTACACCTCTTATCATTCCTTTTGTGTTCTGTTAATATTCTGTACATTCTGCACACATAGACAGTACACACATGTGTGGCTGTAAACACCACCTAGCAGTACTGTACTTTTACACCCACACCCACAAACGCAAATCGCACTCGCTTAGAACAGGAAGACCACAAATGGCCTGACCCTGTTCCTATTCATCAGGTAACCAGGCTTGAAATTTGCTAGTGTGTCGCACACGTGCCCTCTCAGCTGCCATGCATACTCACAGTCATGTATCTGTCCAGTGTCTGCCAAACCGTGAGTCCTTCCAATATCCATCTGCAGGCCGTGGGCTTTTTAATCCAGCCTCTGGCCAGGATCTTGGGTTTGTAGATTGTGATTTCCTCCTATTCATAGGCTAGTCCAAGGTGAAGTTAATTAGATGAACATACTCGGAAACTATTTGAGAGCAAACAGCGTTTGAGGACACGGCGGGATAGACTACAGCGAGGAGGCAGAGCAGCGTACTGACTGCAGCATGCTAATGTGTGGTCGGTCCATATTATCCCCCACCCACTTCCTGTTCCTCCTGGTTGTTCCTCTCCTATCCACCTTGATCCCTCCCTTTCCACGCCTTTGATGCTTCCCCTAAACATCCATAGGTTTTTCACATTCCCATAGCCTCTTCTAAAGACATCTTAAAAATGAGTTTTACCCGGTCCCAGGATTTCCCCCGTACCCCACAAGAAGTTTGCTCTAGCCTATGAGATGCGGTCTGGTAACATTGTTGCTATTTCTTACAAAGTTTCTGTTGAACTTATTCAAGGTCACACTCAAGTCCTTCCTGTAATGACCCATCCATGAGTGCCCCGGGAGTTCTGGTCTTTGTTACTCTCTTATCTGCAGTTTGTTGGAGTTTGTGTATGTGCACATTTAATTTATCACCTCTCCTGTTCCTAACCTGTCTCACACTGAATAGCCAATTACCAGACACCCTTACAATTTCCTATTTGCTTTCAGCTGCAAAACCAAATTAAAAGAAACTTGAAGCATGACAGTGTTTGTAATGAATTTTTTTCCCTGTATTCCAGTTGCTGTAGTTGTCACAGAAGTATTCCATTATTTTGAACAGGAAGGAAGGTTTATGAAAGTAGTTAGCTGTCAAGATACAACTGTCACATGAAATTTATTATTTTCTCTGAATGATTTGATGTAGGGTTGGTGAGCGGTTTGCTTTAGTTTATGGAAAGGGTTGGGTTTTTTTATTTCAAGTTTTAGTAATGACCATGATTCATGTCCTTTTGTTTACTTCTGGTTCTTTTGCCCCCGTTTAATTCTCTGTACTAGCTTGTTATTACTTTACAAAGGAAATTAACAGCATCTCTCTTCTTCTGAGCATCTGTTTGTGGCCGCTGTATTTTGCGTTCCACTCGTGGCTTAATGTTGCTGTGTGGAAGTGGAGGGTTTGAAGCAAAGCTTTCTTATTGTAGGAGGAAAGTTTTATCTAAGGCTTTCTCTATAAAAATAGAAGAGTCCATACAACTAGCATTTCATGGTGGAGTAGGCAGCAGTAGGGTTCACGAATAGCTTTTAAAGGAAAGACAATCCAGTAATTTAGAATCATCTTGCTGTTTGCAATTTTTAGTCCTAACTTCTTTCTTCTGATTGCTTTCCTCTGTTATTCCTAACTCTCTTCTCTTTTTACTCCTTTTTCTCCTATTTTTTTTAATCTTAAATTAGAATGCATGGCCTTGTGGGAGGAACCGTCTCTTATTGCCTATGTATTTTTTTGACAACTTAAAAATAGTTCCCTTTTCTGACTGAGGCCTCCGAATAATCTTGTAATATACCTAAGAGGAAAAAAGGCTAACCTTTCAAACGGCAGTCTGGCTTGTGGCCTAGTTCAAGTGGCATATTGCCATCTGAATGATGTTGGGACTTAATTTTTACCTTCATAATTGTAAGTGATGGCAGGCTGCTCCTAAAGGAGAGTGAGCCAGGGGTGATCCCAGCCCAGGCCATGTCAATACTGCAGCACCTGAAAGTGGCAGGTAGAGGGGTGCTGGAAACGGGGTCCTTCCACAGCCCTGGACAAGGCCAAGCAATGAACCAGGTCTAGGGTTTATCCAGAGAATCCAGTCAGGAGCAGCAGGAGATGGGGCTGAAGAAGCTGATGCAGTAAAAGTCTGAGGTCCATCCAGAAGACAGGAACAGGTAAACCTAAACACAGCTCAGAAAGGGACTAGTGAGGACAAGCTGGGCTTAAATGGAACTCCTGGTTATAAATGGAGCCCTTAGGCAGAGGGTGTGGGTGTGGGCCCCAAGTGAGACAACTCAGGGCAATTAAGGGCCCTGACAGCAGTAACTCTTTGAGTTAAAACTGTTTGAGGAAGCATCGATATTTCCAGTGTTTTCTTGAGAGGAAATAAGAGCAGAGAAGTCAGAGCCCAAACTATTACATTTTCTTTGCAGTTTCTTTGATTGAGGATGTAGGAGAGGCTGAAAAAGCTGTTATCTGCTATAGAAAGAATTTGGAATTGGGTGCCAGTAGTTCTGAAAATTAAATACCGAGACAATCACAGCATACAAAATAAGAATCAAACTATTAGTGACTGTTGTTTTTTAATCACAAATATACCGTGGGCATATCGTGCTTTTTTACTCTGTTTCTTTTGACACTGATGAGCCATCTCACTGCACAGAGCTCCCTCTGGGCTCTGCATGAATGCATGCTAAAATGTGTCACAATGAGGGTGGTAGCTTTTGAATAACTATCTTGTACAGTTTCCTTCTAAATGCCAAAGATAAAGGAAGTCTGTTGCATACAATTGTTTGCTAGACAGCAGCAGGATCTTTATGTCAAGAAGTTTCCTAGAGGTTAGGAATAGTGACTTGATGGTTAAGTTTTTGGTGTATTGTTATCTTCCATGTTTCTTTCATCTATGCTTTTAAAAATGTTTTGAAAATGTGAGTATAAGATTAAGTCTGTTTGACAGAACGTATAGCCAAATTAGTAGATCCTGTATATGGTTTTTGAGGAGCATTTTCTCTGAAACCTAGAGTATGTGTCTGGGTCTGTTACAACCTAACCCCTTTCGGTCTTTCTGGTCTCCTCAAGTTTCAATCCATACAGGGGCGGGATTTGAGACTGTGTTTGCTACAAAAGCTTGTGGAGTTCACAGAATAATTGCTTCAGTCCATTGCAAAAGTTGGGCTGTGTTATCTCCTAACTCTAGGCTGTGCCAGACAACTGAGTTGACTGACTTCCTGCTTGTAGGTACTGGACCTCTTTTATTCTCACCTCTCCGTCTTCCTGTGTCTGTTCTGTCCTGGTCCACTTTGATCCCTTCCTTTTGCTGCCTCTGGCCTTTCCCTTAAACAATGCATAATAAGTCCTGGACAGTCCCCCAAATCTCTTGTTCAGTCCCAAACTCCTCCCCAGGGAATGCATCCCAGTATAAGTCCTATACCTCTTTATACAGTAGTCTCCCTACTTTGTGTAGTATTCTGGAGAGAGTTTCTTCTGTTGAATCCCCTTAGTGGGCAGGTTTCACTCTAAGGACAATGGCTTTAATTGTCCATCTTTGATGGTCTTGGAAGTAGCTGATTGGGATGGATAAGGCTGTCTCTGTTCTCCCTCGGTCATCCCAGCTTTGTTCCTCTGATCATTATCTGCCTATTTTGAATAGCTCTTAGCTAGACATCTTTGCAACTAGTCTTTTGCTTGCTTTTTTATTTAAAAAAGGCCAACTTTCTTTCAGTTAAGTATTTAAAGACAATGATTTTTAAAAATACCTGTACCAAAGGCTGAGCATGGAAAACATTTACTTGGAAGGTTAGAGTGTAGTAAAGCATGAAGTGGTAAAAGATGAATTAAAAAGGAATATATGCCTTAAAACATGGCATATGTTGGTAAAATTTATCTTGGTAAAAGATTAATTAAAAAGGAATGTCACCTGCATATCCTTCAGAGTAGTCTGCAATGATCCAGAGCTGTTTATTGTATGTTAAAGAAATTAGAATTTTATAGGTACTTCAGAGATGACAAATACAAACAATTACTTCTTTGTTATTAATGTAAACTGAAAAGCTTCCATTTACTTTGCTGTATATTCGTGGGATTATATTCAGTGTCTCCTACAAAACAGTAGGTGGTGATGAACTGGAGTTAGTACATTTTTTAATTATTTGTGCTGCTCTTGACCTAATCTTCAGTATCTTTTTACAGCTGCTGGTTCAGTTTGTTCAGAATACTTCTATTCCACTGGGGCAAGGGTTGGTGGAATCGGAACCAAAAGACATCACGTGTCTTTCTCTCCTTCCCGTTACTGAGACCTCAGAATGCAACAGACTCATGTTGCCAGGTAAAATCTATGTGGCAGATCTTTGCAAGCATGCCCTTCGTACAGCTGTCTTGACTGCACCACTGTGCCCCGCTACTCTTCCTGATAAGGCATTCCAGGGATGAAGGAACGAGTTCAGAAGGGTGGCTGAGACTTTTTCTCATTTAACAGTGAAGTCTGACTAATTAGAAAATTCCTTCCTCCTCTGATCTCTCTGAAGTTCCTTTTTTTTTTTTTTCTAGAAAAATAACTTCGTAGGTATCTTTTAGTCATCGTGTATTTATACTTTTGTTTACTCTGGTTCCACTTTCTTCACTAGATGATGAAAGAGATCTAACTTCTCCAAGTCACACTAATTCTTCCAAAGATGTTTCTTCATCTGCTGTCTTGAGGAGTCTCCAGGTAAATGTGGGCCCTGATGGAGAGGAAACAAGGGCACAGAATGTACAGAAACCATCTGAACTTCTGTCAACTCCAGAGACTTCCAGCTTATTGCAAGACCTCCAGCCCAGTGACAGCACTTCATTTATTCTTCTCAACTTGACAAGAGCAGGTAATTCTCCTTCTGTTTTTCAGCTGTCAGGGTATGTCTCAGACAGCAGAATGCAGGAGATACAAGTACAACTCTGTCCCTGCTGCTTATGAAGGGGAAAGATCACAAAATTTGCTGGGCATTTTTTGATATTTCAGGAACATTTAATCGTCAACAGCTTTCTACAATGTAGAAGTCAGTGAGGACTTTTTCAATGCAGCTGTTGCATCTATGCCATGCACACTAGCCTCTGGGAAACAAAAGACGTTTCCCTCTGTTACACTGTCCTTCTGTTTAACGAAGTTGTCTTCTTTTCTAGGGCTCGGGTCTCCGGCGGAGCACTTGGTGTTTGTTCAAGATGAAGCAGAAGATTCTGGGAATGACTTTCTTTCTCATGATAGCACAGACAGCAGTACCCCATGGTTCCTACGAGTGCAGGAATTGGCCCATGACAGTTTAATTGCTGCCACTCGGGCACAGCTCGCTAAGAATGCCAAAGCAAACAATAATGGTAGGAAATCCTCTGGTTCTGTCTCAGAAGTTGAATGTTCCATACAGGGCCCCTAGTTTCAGCTTGTTTCTTCCTCTCTTTCACTGTCTCTTGCTTTTAATCTGTTCTGATATCTTCAAATCATCAGTGACAGAATTATACAGAAGAACCATGTATTTTTTTCCACAATATAAATAGGTTCCTCAGTTTTTCTCAGGAAATGAACTTTAGTGGAGTGAGCAGTTCCATTGTAGTCTGCCTATTCTCTGATACATGTAAAGAGTATCTTGTTTCTGATTGCAGCTACTTGTATTTCAACTTTCATTTTCACTTTCAAGTGTCTATTTTTAATGCATACTGTAATTCATACTTTCTTCTTTGTTCTACTGGGTTTGGAGATCATCTTTCTGGAGAATACAAACTGGATTTTAAAGAGTTGTCCTGGCTGGTACTTAAAATTGGTTGGTTGATATTGAGATAGAGACCATTTTTACAATTTCTATTATATTCTTCTTTTGATCAGTCTCATCTGGTAGCAGCTGATCTGATACTGATTGCTTGTTGGGAATAGTTTATGGGCCTTGAAAAGTTTACAAATCTGTTTCTGATTCCTGTTATGGGCTGGGCAGCAGCATGTAGGACATGGTAAACAATTAGTAGCCAGACCCATACCTGCTTTATAGTCCTGTATCATATATGATGCTGTTTTTATCTATTAAATTTGACACACTATAGTAATCTGTATATATTTTAGATTTTAATGGGCTTTTTCTTCCAGGTGAGAGTGTTCATCTTTGCTCAGGAGATGGACAGTCAAAAGACTCTGGCCCAATTCCTCATTTATCTCGCGTGGAAAGGAAGCTGAAGTGCACAGTGGAGGGCTGTGATCGTACCTTTGTGTGGCCAGCTCACTTCAAGTATCACCTGAAAACACACCGGTGAGCAGAATAAAACTATATGTTGTCATAACCTTGAAAAACTGCTCTGTATTTGGTATAGTGTTAGTTTTTGACATTGACAAGCTGTGAAAACCTAGTATTCCTCTTAGAAATAGCAGGCCTGTTGCTTGCTTTATATTGTTTATGTAGAAACACTTTGACCAGATTTAAATTATTTTTGCAGGTCCTTGTTAGTGTTTGGTTTAGAATACTTATATTTTAACAGGTGCTCAATAGAGAGCATCGCTATCACTTCTGTGGTATAGAGAACATTAGAACTTGTAGGATGTGATCGTATTTTTATATATGCTTGAACGAAGTTGCTTACTTTAGAACATTAGCCTAATCTTTTTTAATTATGAAATTGACAATCTCTAAGGTAAATGGCAGACAAGAAGCTTAAAAACTGGGAAGGACTCCAATAGACATGAGCCCATCATCTTGACCTGAGACAGGGACAGCAGTAATTGCATATGTTATATGTACACATGCAGTAATTTTTGATCTTCCAGTGACCGAAATTCCACAATGTTCCTACATAATCCATTGCACCGCTTTACTGAATCATCCTGAGTAGGGAATTGGCAAGGTAATATGATGAAGAGATATTACCTGAACAAATTCTTCCAGTGGACCATGCAGACTGTAGTTCCTTAGGACTAATTTAGGTCACTCACTTCGGTTGAGTCTCTCCATTTCCTGATGTAATTAGTTTTGGTTTAAATGTTTCTGCTTTTTATTTAATCAAAAAAAGAAGTCGAGTGTTCGTGAAAAATAAATCGCAGTAGCTGGTAATGAAACAGCTATTTTGTTGCTTTCCAGGAACGATCGCTCCTTCACCTGCCCAGCAGAAGGCTGTGGAAAAAGTTTCTACGTCTTGCAGAGGCTGAAGGTGCACATGAGAACTCACAATGGCGAAAAACCCTTTGTGTGCACAGAGCTGGGCTGTGGGAAACAGTTCACAACAGCTGGAAATCTGAAGAACCACCTACGAATTCACACTGGTGTGTTTTAGACCTCCCCTATTTGCGGTCTGCAGAGGTGGGGTCTTTAGTGAGAAATAAACCACTTCCTCCTCTGTGCTCAAGCTTTCGAGAATATTATGTTGTTTCTCTCTGCCATTCAGTAATGTCCCTTTTCTATCAATTCATCTATACATTGATCTATACATTGATCTATAGGTCAAATTAATCAACTGCTTACCTCCTTTATTATCCTGTATAATTTCACACGGGTTTAACCCTTCAAATACTGTTTGATGGAGGGACGGTTGTGTGTTGCTTTAGGGAGAAGCTAGACTGTTCCCAAGGGAATAGTTAGTGAACACTACTGCTGTAATTGTTTTTTTATAAAGGAGCTATTTGAAATTCCTGAAAGGCACAATAGTGTAGATATTTTTCCCATGTGGAGTCCTGGTGGACACAGATGTAGCTGTACTGACATCTGGCTGAATCTGATTAGCTTATGTTATCTGTGTTGCTTGTAGAATGACTACATTTGGGAAATTTAGGGAACTAAGGAATACAGTGGAATGAATAACAAAAATCTAGTAGCAAAGTCTGGTAGAAAAAGCAATAGTTAGAAGACAATGGCTGCTCTGTTTGTGCTAATGCTGATTCGGGATATTACCGTATGCTGGAGCCTATGTACTCTGAACTCATGCTTAGCTTTTTATATGAAGTAAAACCAGAACCTTTATTTCATAGTGCTGTAGTTTAGACATGGTTTGTTTAGGCAGTCTCCTCTGGAGAATTTGATCCTGCCTTGTCAATGTTTTTAAAAGTTGGTGTACCAGCCAAAGTCTTGACAACTGCGTAAAGAGCTTTAGGTGTTTTTATCCTAGAAAGTTGTTTGAGAGAGGCACACAAGTTGCTGCTGAAATGATCAGCAATTTAATAGTTACCAAAGTTCATAGTGAATATTCTGGTGGTTTTGTTTGTTTGGTTGTTTTTTTAAGCCTCAGGTTTATCACACCATTTAAACAAATGGTCCAGTTCAAGCCTCTCAGAATATTGTTAGAGATTCCCTGATGGCCTAGGAAGGTAGCATGGCATTACAGTTGGTTAACGTTTCAAAATAACCTTGACAACTGTGAGAACAGAAAGCCTCTCTAGTAAAAAGAAATGGGAGATTATGTGGGCTGCCAGCAGCTGTTTGTGCCTTCTGCCTTACTTAAACACTACCGTATGGTATACGTACCATGGTGTGGTTTGTAGCTACACATGGAAAAAGGTTGCTATTTTAAAGAATTTGCAGTCTAGCTAGAACACATGGTTTGGGGGCAGATGTTGGGATGTAGTTAAAAATTATATATACCAATAATAAAATTTTGAATGTGTAGTGACAGCAGCCATAGGTTTTGCAATTTTTTTTTTTTTTGCACTTAAGCTCTCAGCCAAGGCGCAGGTAAAGTTAATAGGCCCAGCTGCCACATGTACAATCCTCTATCACAGCACGAGTGTTCTGCAACCAACAGAGTAGGAGCTTCTGGAGGACTAAATAATAACTTTCTTAACTGCTAATTGATAATGTGCAATTAAGAGTTTGATCATACCAAAGGTGTTATAAAACTGCAGGCGTAAATAGATCTAGGGTGTCTTACGGATGCAACTGTGTGCTGTTGTTTTTGTCATTGGTAGTTTTTCTTCCATCTTTACAAGTTTTAAATATTTATAACCAGCCAGAAGGTACAATCCGTGTTTGAGAATCTGCTACATATTTTAGGTTTGTAACACCAGTCAGAACATGCTGTGTTGATCCTTTTTGCTCAGATCTGTTGAATGCTATAGCAGATAGGAAGCTGAGAAATGAACTGTAGGGAGAGGACTTATAAAGGCAAAATCACAGTAGAAACAACTTTAAAAACAAGTTCTTAAAGAATTATGTATATGTTAGACAATAAGATAGCTAAAATAGCTTGCTTTATCACCTGTGGACTTGCTGTTACAAAGATAGAATCAGACTGGTTTGGTTTGGAAAGGACCTTTAAAGGTCATCTAGACCAACCGCCCTGCAAGGAGCAGGGACATCTCCAACCAGATCAGGTTGCTCAGAGCCCCGTCCAACCTGGCCTTGAATGTTTCCATTGATGGGGCATCCGCCACGTCTCTGGGCAACCTGTTCCAGTGTTCTACCACCCTCATTGTAAATATTTTTTTCCTTATATCAAAGATACAGTAGTCCAGTTAAAGACTTGAAATCATAGTGTTAAACATGGCATATTGAGTTCTTTAGTGGGATGTTGCAGGCAAAAGTTAACTGTAGTTTAATTTAAGGCTTTATTGAGAGAGTGTTTATAACAGAATAATTATATTGCATTGCATTAGTGCAGTCACCTCCCAGTTTATCATCCTTTAGACAAATACGAAAATAGCTGTGGAGATACATAAAAATAACAAATTTCAGCCTATGAGAACAAATTGTGCCTTGAGTTACTGTTCCTCCACACATAAATATAAATGCCTGACACATCTCACGTGGGATTTTGCCAAGTTCAGCCTGATCTGAAGTAAAGTATGGAACCTGATATGAAGGGAAATACAGTTAATAGGATTTTTGGCACTCAGAAGCAGAAGGGAACAGGATCCTGGGAGTATGCGAAGCAGAGAGCTGGTTGTTAAGAACTGCATATAGACAATATATCATAGTTCAGACACTTTTATATTACTCTTTTGGTATCTATATACTTGGAAGATCTATTTAGAAACACTGGACCATTCACTGAAAGTGAAGCAAGGATGATCTAAGAATACTTCAGAAAGAATGTCGGTGTTTCCTCTTGAAAGCTGATGAAAATAATGCTTTAAAAGACTTAGGAAGCATGTGTGTAATATCCACTGAGCTTTGTTGCATGTAAGGCTAAAAGGGAGAATGGGGTGGAGAACTCCAGTCTATTCTCCGGGACTTGGACAATGAGATCAAGTTCTGATCCCAGAATCTAAGAACTTACTTTTCCCTTGTAGGGGAAAAACCCTTTCTGTGTGAGGCACAGGGTTGTGGTCGCTCCTTTGCTGAATATTCCAGCCTTCGGAAACATTTGGTTGTCCACTCAGGTAAGAGTCTTCACCTGACATTCTGTGACCTGTCTGAGAAAAGATCTTTATTGTAGGACTTTGATTTGATTTCCTTAAGAAAAATCCCCTGGTTTTTACAGGACTTCTGATTGTAGTGTTTCCTGACTTCCTTTGTGGTGCCTGTAGCCTGTACACTTTAATCTTTTCTGTTGTTTCTGTTTCTAAATTTTATGTTTCTAAATTCAAATTACATTTTTAAAACTTATTTTCAAAATGTTTTCTAAAATGTCATGAAATTGGATATCTGTTTCATAGCTGCCATTTTCTTATTTAAAAGAGAGAATCTAGTACCTCTATATGT
>WHYT01012763.1:44602-57165 GCA_009806455.1 Tetrax tetrax | reverse complement strand
GCAGAGAGCTGGTTGTTAAGAACTGCATATAGACAATATATCATAGTTCAGACACTTTTATATTACTCTTTTGGTATCTATATACTTGGAAGATCTATTTAGAAACACTGGACCATTCACTGAAAGCAAAGCAAGGATGATTTAAGAATACTTCAGAAAGAATGTCGGTGTTTCCTCTTGAAAGCTGATGAAAATAATGCTTTAAAAGACTTAGGAAGCATGTGTGTAATATCCACTGAACTTTGTTGCATGTAAGGCTAAAAGGGAGAATGGGGTGAAGAACTCCAGTCTGTTCTCAGGGACTTGGACAATGAGATCAAGTTCTGATCCCAGAATCTAAGAACTTACTTTTCCCTTGTAGGGGAAAAACCCTTTCTGTGTGAGGCACAGGGTTGTGGTCGCTCCTTTGCTGAATATTCCAGCCTTCGGAAACATTTGGTTGTCCACTCAGGTAGGAGTCTTCACCTGACATTCTGTGACGTGTCTGAGAAAAGATCTTTAAAGTAGGACTTTGATTTGAATTCCTTAAGAAAAATCCCCTGGTTTCTACAGGACTTCTGATTGTAGTGTTTCCTGACTTCCTTTGTGGTGCCTGTACCACTTTAATCTTTTCTGTTGTTTCTGTTTCTAAATTTTATGTTTCTAAATTCAAATTACATTTTTAAAACTTATTTTCAAAATGTTTTCTAAAATGTCATGAAATTGGATATCTGTTTCATAGCTGCCATTTTCTTATTTAAAAGAGAGAATCTAGTACCTCTATATGTTTATCAAAGCCATTCAAATCTGAAATCTCTCATGAGTGGGTTTCTGCCATAGGTAGGGTTTTCCTTTATTTTTTTAATACTACATACTTGTAATTGGGCAAAGCACTAGATAGAGATGTATTTTGCAAGCTTTTTCCTTTTGTTTTCATTGATCTATCTTAAATATCATCAGCACATGATGACTATGGCTTTTTTGAGAAAGAGGAGATTTTATTGGGGTAGTGACTTTTGGGACTACCCAAGTCCTCCATGCTTTTTCTTTCCTGTCTCTTTGGCTTCCATGCGGTTGAGCTCACACGTACAAACATCATACTTGTTGTATTGTGAAAATGATGGACTTTCTGTAAAATGGAAGCCCTTTCACATGCCAAGTCATCATCCAATCTCTGCTCAGTAATGTAAACCAGGTGCTGCAATTGTTGTGTGATGGCAGGAGATAGCTTCCTTGCTTTTGGTAATTTTATTCTAGGTATGGGACATAAATATTTCCATGTCACTGAGTAAGAGATTCTAAATAACTTGTTCCCCCTCATAAATCAGACTTTAAGATTTTATGTTACTCTTCAGACTTGAGTTTTCCAACAGCTGGCAATACTGATATCCAGAACTCTCTTATTCTAAAAAGTTATTGATCTCCAGGAAACAGGAATATTTCTCATTTGTTTTTTTCACTGATAATTAGCACCGGTGATGTCAACAGCCATTTCAAAACAGTATTATTGGCTTCTTCATTGATGAGGTCTTTATTTGATAGTTCTTGCGATTATTTTTTTCCCCTTCTACTCCAAGGAGTGAAGCCCCATCAGTGCCAAATTTGTGGTAAGACTTTTTCCCAGAGCGGTAGCAGAAATGTGCATATGAGGAAACACCACTCCAGAATTGGAACAGCTGGCAGCAGAGAGCGAGAACAGCCAGGTAAGAAACAGAGGGCACTTTCTGTGGAGGAGAAATGCAGGAAAGAGTGGATGGTCAAAGAGAAGGGAAGATGTTTGTCCTGAAAATACGAGACCACAAGCCAGGAAGGAATAAAAGGCGGTTCATCTTGGAGATGAGGATGGATCGCTCACCCTCCCCTTTTCTAGGACAGAAGATGAAGATGTATTTCTGTATGGTGGTCAAGGCCCAGATAGGTTTATTGTTTTCAAAAATAACATGAATCTAGTATTTATTTTTTTTTTACATGGAATTTGTGCCCAGGACAGTATTCTTGCTGTAAGCTGTCTGTTTTTTTTATGCAATGTGAATTATTTAAAAAGAAAGCCAAGCCTGCATGAGAACCCACCAAACTAAGGCTGAAAACAATATAACTAACAAATATAAGTAACAAATATAAGTGTTACCATCCATTGGAGCACCAGATGCCCAAAGAGTAGGAACAGATAAAGTAAGTGTCTAGGGAAGAAGTCTATGTGACCTGGAGTGGGGCAGGGATTGTATCTTATATTGCAGTATCATTACATCATGAGAATTTTGGCTTACACCTTTTCTTTCCCCCTCTCCCCCACAATAGAGTCACTGATGGGCAGCAGTTTGCTGGAAGAATCTACAGTGCACAGTAAGAATCTCATCTCCGTGAACTCTCAGCCAAGCCTTGGTGTTGAGTCTCTGCACTTGCCAGACACCGAATCTATTATTGGAGTAGAGGAGGGTGAGACCAGCTGCTCTTTTTTCCGCCCTCTTATATGTGGTGACTGAAGTGGGATCCATCATTCCTCCTAGAGGCTCACCATGTTGCAGGGGGATGAGTGAACATTGCGTAAACTGTGCACACAGCAGGTGGGTAGATGGAGAATGAATCATAAAACTGGAGTTGGAGAAGACCTACCGGACCAAGTTTCTCTCTTGCAGAGCTTAAAAGGTGAAGTCTGCTGCTTAGGTGTCATTTAGCCCATGTTGTGGAACGCCATTTCAAAACTGTCCATTCTCCTAAAGCCTAACGCGATTGTTTTGCTGGAGCACCTAGGAGCCCCAGTTAAGGACCAGGACCTCATTGTGCTAGGTGCTGTAAAAACATTCAGTATCTTGAGCAACAGGCCTTTCTTCCATCCTTTACCTTCAGAGACTATATTCTAATACATCTCACTGCCAGAAGCTGACTTACTATCTGAAATAAATGTACTACTTGATATCATTTAATTACATTTGCTGTGTTCTTTTCCTGCTTTCCCCAGTCACTTTTTCCTCCAAATTTTTTTTTGGTATATCAAGCTCTTTAAATGAGTCTACCATGTAGATATTTTGAATTTCTGTTCACTTGAAGATTTTCTTCAGAATTGGCATTATTAAGAATGCAGAGTTTTGCTCAGGTGCTATGCATCAACAATGGCTCCCATGCAGAGAGTGCTCTGAGGTTATGTTGCTCCCTAGCTGGACATGAAGGTAGTGCTGCTGGTGGTGAAGGCGGTGTAATTTGGAGGTTCTTGCATAAGTTCCCCAGGTACCTGTGAATCAGGATCTGATGTGGTTTGGCTACCATCCCATCAGTTGATGGGAGATGGTCCAGCGAGATGTCTTCTTTACTACAGTGTTTTTATAGGTTAGCTGAACAGGCTGTAAGTATCAAAATATTTTCATAAAATGCAAAAATCCAGAGTAAAAGTTGAAATTCTTTATTTCCATACCACTTTTAAGCGATTACAAATCTCTTTTAAGATTTCAGAATCCTACTTTCAGAACACCAGTTTGTTTAACAAGAAAGGTGCTACTGAGTTTCAGTTACTTAATTTGATGGTTTTACTTTCATTGCCATTTCAGCAATTTCTGTTTAGGGACTAATATTAAGACTTTGATTTATCTTTTACTGTATTCATGCATTTCACTTTACTGTTTGTTAAAGGGATATGTCATAATATCATATATTAATTTAAAGTCAAGCCTTTGTTCCTCCTTTCTTAAGCTTTTCCTTTACACTTCATATACTTGGAGATGTCTTTTTCCAGCATCATCAAGTATTACTATGGAAACTAGCAAACAATTTTAGTAAATACCCCTTAAAATGAGTGTATTAACATTTCACTCCCACTGCTCCAGATGCATCCATACAAGTCCAGTGGGCTTTAAGACCACAGGCTTGGAGTGTGGAAGAAATCTTATTTCCTTCCTACTTCAATGTGACAAGGCATGGCAACAGTGTGATTAAATCACTGCTCTTTTCCAGGGGATACAGGAGAAAGAACAGCCGTTGTGTGTCCTACACAATTAAACCTATGTAGAAACGCGTACACTGATAACAGCCTTCCTTGAACCCTCCCAGGTGCTTAAGCCTCCTCCCAGTGTGGAGATTGTTTGAGTCAGGAAGGAGGACTGCTGCACCCCAGTGCATTCAGCTATGTATTGGTCTCTGTGGAAGTGTAACATAGCAGCCTGAAAGCCCGGGGCCATAAGTTCTTGGATCTTGTACTTTGTTATGATTAAAAATGTCATGATCTCAGTTTTATATCTTTATCTAATGTGGTAGCTCTTACAGGTACTGTATTTCTGATTTGATGATAAGCTTTTGTTGTTACAGTGTAAGGAGAAATGGATTGAGGTGATGAAGATGGAAAGAGACACAGCTTCTATTTAAAAAGTGAGGAAGAGATTGAAAAAGAAATTGGACTACACAGAAACATGATAGCCATTTAAAAATCTTTTAATCTCAAAGTGCTGTGACATCATAATTCTCAGAAAACATTCCAGGTGGTAGGGTTTGTATTTTTGACCACTGATGTGTGAACTATACATTCAAGATGTGCCAGGCGTTTGAGTACAACATGCTGACAGGTAATACCTTATCTTTCGTCCACCAAAGTGCATCTTTGATATCACAGTAATAGCAGAATTAGGACAACAGCAATCTAAAGTGATACGTTGTTTAATTACAACCTTCTCCATAATTTTGATTGTTTTTCAAGCCAAATTAATGACCTAAACTGGTAAAATGTTAAAACAGTTTCAAATAGTGAAATATGGGAATTTTTTTTAGTATAGAAAGACTATTGCTTCTTCCTAATGGGAGGAAGGAGCAGAGATGGTAGTTAGTGAATGAAGAGTTTACACCAGAGAAGGACCTCCCTCTGAGCTTTCTCCCAAGGGAGGTGAAATCCTGCTATTTGGATTTTTAGAAATACCTTGCTTGAAAGCATTCTACCACATATATGTCTAAACCAAGGTTTAGCACAGTGAACGGCATTCTCCCCTTTCTGTGTGCTTCTGTGGCACAAATGCAAGGAGCTGACACTAGAGGATGCACCTCTTCAGTTTTTCCTATCTACTTTTATCCAAACATAGTGCTTCAACCTTTTTAACTTGTGTTGTTTCCCACTAAAGAAAGAGAAGTGGTTCACACAAGGAACACTTGTGAAAACTAAGGAAGGCTGCAGGGTTTGCTGGGTTGGACAAGACATGCTCTAAACAGCAGTTGGTCTTTTTTTCCTTTACTAAGTTGTCACATCTCTCTTACCCCAGAGCAATTATTCGGTGTCAGCCTAAACCAGAAAGTTCCTGAGGATTAACCTGCAGAATCTTGAATTAAAAAAAAAAAAAAAAAAAAAATCAAGAGATGATTGATGGATTCTTCTGCTGGATGTTATGTTGCTATTTCCTTTCTGCTCTGTTCCTCTTGAGGTTCTCCTTCCTGTACAGCACAGTCATCCTTTTCACCCTGAGGCTTGGGCGCTCTGCAGAAATAGTGATTCTCTAATAGCAGAAATAGTTTGCAGTGCTTACTTGCTGCTTCGCCCCACGCATAAGAAATAGAGTGCAGTCATAGGAGTTAAGATAGAGAAGCCATGATACTTAATAAGAGTGAAGTTGATTTAATTCACTGCACTAGATGATACAAACTGGAACACTTTCATGAACAAGGAAAATATTTCTACTCAAAGGCATAAGAGCTGTATTGCATTGTTTTTATTACCTGTGAATGTCAGATTCTTCTTCCAGCAAGTCAGTGGAATCTTCCACTTTTTTCCTTACAAATTCTTCGCTTAGCCCAACCTGCTGGAGGATGTCTCTGTAGCGACGCTCTGCTCCTCGACGAGCATCATGCTATGAAATTGAAACTTAAATGGTAAGCACATAGTAGTGGGGCTTCCCCATAATGGTCAAGTTGTTTTAAAGTTCATGGCTGACTCTCCTAATCAGAACAAGAGGACAGCAAAGCCCCCATCCTGAATTTCTGTCATCTATCTGATACAATACCAAAACTGAATGCTAGGAGAACGTCTCATATCTCAGAGTCGGAGCTCGCCTTTTCCTGCTTCGGTTCTTTTTTTATTCCTTCTTCTGTTCTCCTGTTTTAACAGCATTCCAGTGTTACTAGACTAGCATACTTGTGTCTGAGTCCTGACTCTGAGACTCAGATTGAGAACATGTGCAAAAATGGGTTGTGAGAAATTCTGGAAGCATGTTTGCTTGTAATTTGTAAGCACTAAGCACAGTTGAGTTCAAGAAAGAGAGCACCTGTGAAAGAGCTTCATATCAGCTTATCTTCTAGAAACTGAAAACCAAGCATCCTGGATCCTATATCCTCACTGCCTCCCCACAAGCATTGCAAATTAATGTAGTCTGAGATGAGTTTTCCAGAGGGACTGGCCAGTTCCTAAAGATTAAGGTGTTCTCTGTGGAAGGACAGAAATCTTGTCTCAGCATAAGTGAATGCTATAAATACTGGTGAATTCTTACCGATCTGGTAAATAGAAATGTTACCAATATTTATCAGACAAATGTATTCTCTGCCTCCATTAACCACTCACCTGGACAGAAAGTTTGACCCAGGAGAGTACTTTCTATTGAGAAATCTTAAATCAGGATATATGTTATCAATATATTGTCACTATGTCTCTAATCAGAGGTAATCCCTGGAAGGAGACAGAACTGAAAGAGAAAACCCAGGGAAAAAGATAGCTTATAAAGTTTGTATCTACATCTCAAGTGCAATATAGATTTGCAGATGGTACTGTGTGATGGATGAGGTGTGCTGAACACAACCCCAGACAGCAGAGTTTGGAGGTGATATAAGCAACTTAGCTGTCATTAATGATTTTCTAGTAGCACTAGAGGTAGAAAAAAAAAAGTGCTCAACTGGAAAGAATTTTAAGAAAAAAATGTTTAACATTTGTAGACTGCAGACTGTAGTATTCAGGTGCAGAATAGGTATTAATATAATTTCTGGTATGATAAGGTCTTAATTTTGATCAGACCATATAATTTGAATATATACTGGGGACTGGAAAGCTCTACAACCAGTAAGTCTGAGTGTTTTTTCAATTGGTGGGAGGGAATTTAAGTTATCCTTGAGTGGCCCTTCCATGTGTTATTTTGAGTGTAGTCAAGAGACTATGCAACCACTTGCACTTTCTTATCCATTAATTACTTGAGAGTAGATTTCTTAATGCCTGTCTTAAATGAAAGACAATGTATCCCATCACCCAGAAACACTCTGGAACTTTGACCAGTTACCTTGGTGACCTGTTCAAAGAGGTACGGTCTATTCTTGACTCGCAGCTGCATTTCTTCCAGCTCCTTTCTGTATTCCTTTGTTCTCTCTCTCATATTTTGCCTGAAATTGAAAAGTTGCCGGTCTAATATAGCTCTGACTATAGCTGATGAGGAACAAGGAATTTTCAATAACTGTTTTGTCCTTTAAATAGTTCTGGTAATTCTCTTGGTTCTGAATGCTAGGAAAAAAAATCCTATTGCTGGCAAGTTATGGACCCTTAGCAAAGATTTACTGCTCGACTGCAAGCAGAGAACCAGTGTTCACATTTTTAGAAAACCTTGTCTTTTGTGTGCCTTACAAAATTATACATTTTAGTTGGCTTGTTTGTACAAGTTAGTTTCTACAAATGTTATTTTAAAGGAAACTGTTCTGTATGGAAAGAGTAGTGTGGAATTAACAAGAAACCCAAGTGAATGTGGAAGGGGTATGACAACCAAAAAAAGTGAGGCTAGGAATGTTCTTAGACCAAATTCCTCCTAAAGAATTACCCGATGATCCCCAGTTAGTAGAGCAAACAATTATTTCTGTGCAGAATAAGATACTGACCAGTTCTGTTTTGACTTCTCCTTGTGTGTTTCCTCCAGACTTTTATGTGGATCCAGGGCTTTTGCACGGCTGTTCACTGACTTTCTGATAGCTTGACATTTCTTTTTGTGTTTCTCCAGCCAATAAACTCCTTCTTTGTCCCATTCTTTTTTGTTATCTTGGGAGTATCTATAGAAAAAAAGTTAGCAATGAGCTCACTTGAGACTTCCAGACTACATGCTAGCTGGGAATTTCACTTCTGTAGTCCTCTAAGGAAAAAGCAAAATTTCAGACATACAAGTGTGCAGCTCCCAAATCAACCGGGAAACACGAGAAGAATTAGTAAAGGAAGAAGACAGAGAAACATTTAGGAAAAGTATTGTTGATGTAGTTGACGTGACGAGGGAAAACACTGACTTTTTTTCCTTGTTTTGGTCAGTAGCTGTTGTATGGTCCTGTAGCCAAACTTTTCTACTTACCTAATAGCAGATTCCCTTTTTCTAGTTGCATCTGTAATATGCAGTGGAAGGGTGTTGGAAGACAGAGAGGAAAGTCCAGTCAGAGAATGACTTTTTTGCACTGAAACCTTGGAAAGTTGCTGAGAATCCTGAAAAAAAATGGAACTTCATTCAGCGTATTTGTTCACAATACAGAATCTGCTCTGCTCTTTGTCTACCAAAAATTGGGGTGCATGGGCAATGCACTCATTCTTCTGTCTTCCATCAGGGATTTACAGGGAAAGGGGGATGGGAAGGAGAGGTGATTATAAGTATAGAAGAGTGGCTGAGCCATGGCTGTCATATCTCATTTCTCTGTGTAGAATTTTGCTCTCTGGTTTGTCCAAGAATTCTGTACTCCCAAGACAAGGGCAGAACTCGCAGGACATTAACCATCCATAAATAAATGCTATAGACTTAAGAAGGTGCCATCTTGATCAGAGAAAGCAGTACCACAGAAATATCCAGTCATCTCACCTTTGTCTTTTCATTAGCCTGTCTCTGCCTGCCACGGAGATTGGAGGTTCTTAGCTTGAATGGCTTATTACGAGTTGCTTCTTTGATTTCTTGTCTCCTTACCACTTCCCTCTGAAATGCCCAGTAAAGTCCTTCAAAATCTGGTATTGTTGGATTAATCCTTGGCTTGAAGCTGAAATTTTCATCCTGCAAGAAGCCAAGTCTTTCCTGCTTAGTTTTAGTGGCAGTTCGGGACTGAGGCTTCTTCCGACAGTTGCTAGTATCTATAGGAGCTACGGAGCTCTCGAGCAAATCCTTCGCTCTCATTTGGATGCGGATTTCTCTGTAGAGTTCAGCTTCTAATGAATCGAAAGCAAAGCAATGAGAAGAACATGAGCGACATAAAAGGCTGTGAAATTTCCACCGCACAACTCTAAACTTTTCTTTGTGATGGCAGCTACATATATAGCAGAGACCAGACACCCGGTGTTCTCTTTCCCCACTTTCCAGCCTCTTCCTCCTCTGCCTCTCAGGGAAGAAAAATTCAAAGATACCAGGAAAACTATGGTAGAGTCTCTTAGGCATTAATCTCCAGATATCTCACTTATCAGAGTAAGGTACTGAACAGGCCTTCTCACCCTATTCCTGTTCTTAGGGGTACCAGATAACTCGTGCCCTTTGTCTTGCGGAAGTGTTACGTTAATCAAGGTTCTACTTTTCATATGGGACTTTATGTCATTATGTTGACTCTCTGATCCAAACAGGCTGTTCAAATATACTTGTAATGGATGATGGCTTTTCTATGTAATATCCAGCACTGTTTGTCTGTATTGGTAAAGATTTTAAGGAACATTTGATGGATGGATCATGTGACTTCTGTGACAAAATTTACATAGAAAGACTATGTTTCTAGGTATAGCATCAAACTGAGTCCTTCACTGTGCAGCACTACATATTTGTGAAAAGGCAGATGAACAGTTGGCTGTGGGTTGGGTTTTTTTTTTGCTTTTAAAAAAAATCAGTACTTTTGTTTGCAAAATAAGACTTTTTTTTTGAGTCTATTTATAAGTTTGCATTGACTGAGGTATGAAATGTTCGTTCCTCCTCCCACCACAACTGAACGATTTCTGATGAAAACTGAACTAGTGTATACTCAAGAAGAAATCCATGGGAAACAGTAAAAAAAAGAAAAGGGTGAGAAAAGCAATAAGAATTATCAAGGACTGGTTTAGTTCCTATATTCAAGAGTGAAGTCTGTATTGCTTACTTCAAACTTAGAAGTAGGGGCTCTTGAGCCATCTGAAAGAAAGCGAGCATCAGGAAAATTTCCTTGGCTGTCCCTCTGACTAGAACGGTCCTGGCACCTCCCTCCCGTTTTAGCACTTCAGAGGGTGGGCAGCGAGCGGGAAGGTAACTGAAAGCGTTATAGCAGCACAGGTCACTTGGGTGGGAGTAGAAGTGTCAGTTCCAAGATACTGCATGGACTTGGGACACTTTTAGCACTACATCCATCATGTTTATGCTGCAAGTCATCTAAGTCCCTTCAGCACAACAAAAGATATGGAATCCAGTTCAGGGACGGATTCCCAAACTGTCATGATTTGCAGCAAAAGGGGTATGGGAATCTGTCTGAAGAGCTCAATGTACCCATGTGTGCTGGGGAGTGGTACAGAACTGCTGCTGACACTGACACGAGACTCCTAAATTTAGGGCACTACTGTAAGGGTATCTAGATGAAATGTAACCACTGATACACAGGAGACTAGACAACACCAGGGCACGTAAGATGTAATGGTATTGGCTTATACTCCAGGTAACGCCCTATGGCCATGATCCTACCTCCCAGCGTGGAGACAGCAAGGGGCAGGCAGGGAGTTGTTTTTACAGGAAGATCCCTGACATTTTACCTTTGAGTTTATCTCCAAGAAGTGGGTCATAAGTAGATTTAGGAACTTTTTTACTGGCTTGCTTCTGTTTGGAGCTCTCATTTGGGGTTGCTGCTGCCAGGAACTTTTGTCTGATAGCTTCTTTCTTTTTCTCCTCCTTCTCCAGGAAACTGAAGGGCCGCTGGGTTGAAAGTAGCAGCTCCTTTCTTTTCTGCGTTGCTATTTGCCTGCGAATCTCGTTCTGCTCCATTATTTCCTGATAAAGGGGCAGAAACACATGGGCAGGTACAGGCTGTGCCCGGAATTGTTTCTGGCATTCAGCTTCATCCTGGCTTTGCCTTTTGTCTCTCTGTTTGTCTAGTTCAAGAAACATGTATGACTTCATCAGCTGGGACTTTTTGCGAGCTTCCCGCAGTGTCATTTCGAAGGGCTGAGGGATGGTGATGGACGGAATCCAGGGAGAGGAAGCGCTTTTTGGCCTCAAGCGGGATTTAGGAAACAAGTGAGGCTTTTGCTGATCCCAGGTACTGTCCGAGGTGAGGTCAATCAAAGAACTGGACTGTCTTTTGTTACCAGATGTACGACTAAGACAAAGACATTATGAAGGGGAAATAAGGAAAATTATTAAAAAAAAATAGAATTAAAAGAAGGGAGACATTGTTGATTAAGAGAAAGATACTGTGGGCTGAGCTGGTCATTAAAAGACAGGCCTTGGGCTTACCATTCTCAGGCTCTGTACTTTGCTTTGCTACCAAAGTTCATGAGCAGAGCTTTGCTTCTTTTCCATTTTCTGTATATAAAATGACAGTTATGCCTACTTAGCTTTGTAATGCAATTTACTATGCTGCTAGCACTCTCTTACCAGCAAGACTACAAGTAAAGCAGAAAGTTCCAACTTCAGGGATGTCTGGCTGATAACTACTCAACATAAAAGACAGACCCCAGGAGGCAATAAATGAAGCACACAGATGCACAAATCCTAACAAACAGTACCAAACACTAGAATTCATAAGATGCTGATGGAAAGGCCATTGCAAGGAGCTGCTTTAGCGCAACACTTAAGAGGTTCAGCTGGAAATTTTGTAGCTGATAAGATGACCATACGATTGATAATAAGAAAGAGACCCAAGACTATCAATGGGTCTCACTGAAATAGCAAACTTCTCATAGGACATTTGAGGGTGATTGTGAAACTGAGTAAAACGTATGAGATATTTAGGGAAGGAATAAATGCAGGTAAAAGGAAGGATCAAGGTGGATCAGGATGGACCAAGAACAGGAAAATGGGAAAAAGGGGGGAAAAAGAAGGTGCTGATCATGTGTGAATGTGGTCAATACGCTTGCCCAGTGATTGCTGCAGTCTGTTCTTCATAAACTATTTCATTTTTAAGAGTGTGCATGATCTGCTAGTGAATGTCAAGCTGGACTAATGACAGAAAGAAAAGAAGTCTGAGTGCTAGATGCTGGAAACACCACAGCTCTGAAAACTGGATAGAAACGTGTGTGATCTGCTAGCACATTTTAAGCATGATGAGTTGACAAGCAGGAATGGGGTTTGTGCTGTTCATGTTTTATGTGAATGCTGCTTACGGGGGCATTTGTTGGCCCCATCCTCTCCTCTGTCAAGATGTTTGTGGCCAGTGTGTTGGTCCTTTACGTGCGCACGTTGGGACTTCATGCTCTGCTTCATCACTGCTGAGAAGCAGCAGGGATCCCCTGCGCCATTTTGTCATCCTTTCTAGCTACCATCCTACCTGAGAGCCTCCCACAGCTTGTCACGCAGGACTGCCGCCTCCCGCCCGAAACCCTCGAGCTCCTCGTTCTCTTCGGACACCCCGAGGTCGACCCTTAAGTTCGCCTGGGACGGTAAGCCCGGTTCTAACGGAGATCGCCGCCCTCCCATCCCGGTGGCGGGAGATGCACAAGCGTCCGTTACAGCCTGAGGAGGGGG
>WHYT01012763.1:33162-44582 GCA_009806455.1 Tetrax tetrax | reverse complement strand
TTTCGGGGGGGCGACTCCAACCTCCATGCCCGGCCTCGGCGCTCCCCGCTCCACCTCAGCCCCGGCGGCGGCGGCCGCCGCCGCCGGGGCTGAGGTGGAGCGGGGAGCGCCGAGGCCGGGCCGCTTCCCTCACCTGCAGGCCGCCGCCTCAACCCTCCAACGGCACCGACCGCAGCTCCCACCAATCAGCGAAAGCGGCAGCGCTGTAGGCCCGCCTTCTTATCCTCAAGCAGCCAATCGGGTTCCACGACGGGCAGCTCCCACCGCTCGCTTATTGGTGCTGAGGAAGAGCTGTGTTTTCCGTTGTGCCCGCTCCCAGGCGGACGGCGTTGTCATGGTTTCCCGGAGCGACTTCCGCTTGGCGTGTCGTCACTTCCGCAGGGATGGCGGTGGTCTGCGGGAGGGGGTTGTTGGCTCCGCTCGGTGGGCGGTTGCGGGTCGGCCCGCGGGCTCCACTCCGGTCTGTGGCTGCCGCCGCCGCCGCTGCTGCGCCGCTCTACGATGTGGTGGTGTCGGGCGGGGGGATGGTCGGGAGCGCCATGGCCGCCGTGCTGGGTAAGGCTGTGACCTTTTCGCCCGCTCCGGGCGGCGTCGCAGGTGCCCTGGGCCCGGCCCGGCCTGTTGCCGTCCCCCCGGGGCTCAGGTCTCTCCCTCCTGCTCCTGCCGCGGTGGTGCGACGTGTCGGAGGCCTTTGGCCCTCCTGCACCCTGTTTTGTGAGTGCAGTGAGTCGTGGGTGTTGTGTCCCGCTGACCTCGCTGTGTGTCTCACCAGTTGCACAAAAAGTGGGAGTTTTCTCAAAATCTTCATGTTTCAGTGTGTGGAGTATTGGGTACTTTCATAAGTCGACCTTAATTATGAATCTCTGCTGGTGACAGTGTGAGATAACTGTGTTTGCCATGTAGGATCTTAACGTTCAAGGTCCTGTTGCGGAATTTCCTTATTTCCACATCGTCCTGTGACAGCACTCTAAGGTTGACTTAAAGCTGTTTGCATACCTGATTGCTATGATGAGTCTTATCCTATTTATGTATTTTTTTAATGTAGCTGTTACTTTGAATTCTGTAGACTACTTGTAATGTTTCTGTCAAACACGGTCACCCTTAAATCACCGATGGATATTGACAGCCATAGCTGAAAATGCTTTTCTGATCCTAGGTTTCATGCTCTAACACTGTATTGTAAACACTGGAATACCAATTTAAAATGGATTTGTGCTTGGTTTGCATCACTAGGGATCCTGAGAGTACTGAGTCAACATTGCAAATAAAGAAGCAGCCAGAAGGGTCTGATAGTGACAGCAGCCAAAGAGGGCAAAGAAGAGCAAAAGAGCAAAGATCCTAAGCAATAAGTGCTTTGCAGGTATTAGGGTTTACCTTACAAACTTACTGTTGTTCTGCTTGTGTTGTTAAACAAGACCACAGTGGAACTGAGACAGTGTAAGGATCCCCTCCAGCAGTGGTATCTAAAGGTAATGTGCAGGTTTGGGATCTTTCAAGAGATGAGGTTATGTAATGCATAATCTAGAAGATACGTTAAGGATACTGCTGCTGTTAGGACTGCTGTAGTAGTATACTCTGGATGTTATAAGGACACCATTTCTGGTCTTGGTACCTTCCACAACCAAGGCAGTCATGCAAGAAGCATGGCTAATTCAGCTGCAGTGTGATTTAGTCATTACTTGAGTTCTCTTTTCCTTTTTTTTTTTTAATTTTCATTAACTGAAAGTTAAAGTCTAAAATGTCTGCTATTCCCCTGTCAGAATATCAGGATAACGAAAACATTAATGTATTGCTAAGTATCATAGAAGTTTTATTTTGATCTCCTGTTCTAATAGGTGAGTTTCTGTTTAAGTGTGAAAAATGTGTTCTGTGTGTGGAGTAAACATTGCAGATTTCACTTGTTAATGCTTCAGTAATGAACTTTCATAACAGAATAGGCACAAATTTGTACAAAGTGTAAAATTTGTACAAAAAGAAAACATTTAATCTTTGCTTTAATTGAAAAAGGGTCATCCATCTCAGTAACAGGATTGTAGTCATAAAGCTTTAAAATACAGAAGCTTACCTGCTTGGTCAAAATCTGTTTTGTAAATGAATTTCTTTATTAAGTTTTGCATCTACTCTATCTTATTACAAAAATGCGAAGGTGTTACTGGTACAGAAATGAGAAATTATATTTTTGGCAGGAACATTGTAACAAAGTGTATATTTGGGTTTTTTTAGGGCATGATATCCACTTCCATGATAAAAAGATTGCTTTGCTGGAGGCTGGTCCTAGGAAAGTATATGACCGTATGCCAGACAGTTACAGTAACAGGGTCAGCTCCATCTCCCCGGGATCAGCAACCCTCCTAAGCAGTAAGTATCATTTCTGTTGTTTGCATTTTTAACAGTATGTTTGAGCTGGTTTCATTTCATTTAAACAAAACCCCTTTGAGCATGTGTCGTCTTCATCTTAAACTCCATGGAATTATTTGCCTTTGTCTCTTAGTAGTCTATATCTTGAATTGTGGTGGTTAAATCAGGCTTCTCTTGATAACAGCGATCTGTGTTCTGGTATCTTGGTCTGATTTGTTATATAAATATTTGTGACATTAGGCTAGTGAAAGGTTGTAAGGTGCTGTCTGCAGCACCTGTTCTATTTACAAAAGGAGGACATACTTACTGCTCTGGAGTCTGGTAACTCACTTCTGATTAATTTTAATTTTACAGAGAGATTTGAGCCTTAACTCCTTACAGAGAAAAAGAGATTCTGAACGTTGATGGTCGTGTGTTTCTGTATCTGTTTTAGTACTCGGTGATAGGACAGTGAAAGCTGACTGTTAAGTCACAGCGTTCATGGAAAGCTCTTGTTTCTTTTCTACTGGCTTGCATTAACGGTAAAAATAATGTGATGCTGGAGCTGTGAAAGTATTAAGGCAGGCCTGGCTCTGTCAAGGGATGGTACAAGCAGAGTCTGGGCATTGATAGTCAGGGAGGGAGGAGGAGAGTGTGGGGTGAGCTTCAGTTTTGTTTAGGTCTCAGCGTCACGTGTGAACCTCCATGCATTTGTGTCCTTTTTCCTCTTTCAGGTTTTGGTGCCTGGGATCATGTCTGCAGCCTGAGACTCAAACCGTTCCGGCGAATGCAGGTGCCTTACTTAGGGCTGCAAATATACTGTGTGTCTGTCAACTTTGAATTCTCAGAATTAATGACCCAAAGGTGTTTTTTCTTTGGGAAAGGGCAGGTCATGCTTATGATGATTCCTGTTACTTTTTGGAGGTAGTGGTCTACTCAGAAATACTCATCCTCAGAGTCTTGTTGTTATGGGATGAAAGTTTGATTCCTAATGGAAGCTGTAGGCATTGAGGCATGGGTGCTAGTCAGAAAATAAAGGTAAAGTATGTATTGGTTTTGGCTGGGATAGAGTTAGTTTTCTGCATATTAGCTTGTATGGTGCTGTATTTTGGATTTGTGATGAAAAGTGTTGGTAACAGAGACGCGTATTAGCTATTGCTGAGCAGTGCTTACACAGCACCAAAGCCTTTTCTGCTTCTCACACTGCCTCGCCAGCGAGTAGGCTGGGGGTGCACGAAGGCTGGCAGGGGACCCAGCTGGAACAGCTGACCTCAACTGACCGAGGGGTGTCCCGTATCATATGATATCACGCTCAGCAATAAAAGCTGGGGGAAAGAAGGAGGAAGCAGGGGGGATGTTTGGAGTGATGGCATTTGTCTTCCCAAGTAGCTTACACATGATGAAGCACTGCTTTCCTGGGAATAGCAAAACACTTTCCTGCCAGTGGGAAGCAGTGAATGAATTTCCTTTGCTTTCACTCACAGCTTTTCCTTTACCTGTTAAAATGACTTTATCTCAACCCATGAGTTTTTGCACTTTTACCCTTCCAATTCTCTTCCCCATCCCACTGTGAGGAAGCGAGTGAGCAGCTGTGTGGTGCTGAGCTGCGTGCTGGGGTTAACCCACGACAAAGTGGTAGGGTAGCTCTATATGTTAATTAGGTAACAGGAAAGTAGGGATAAAAAACTTTCTTTGCAATTAGTTTTAGAGATGATGGTAGATCATTGTGTGAAGGGATTTCTGTGATGTACTTCAGTACAGACAGTAATCAGGACGTTTGCTCTACTTCTGTGTTTTCTAGATTGCCGTGCCCTTGCTGTTAAGATGGATACATTCACAGTCTCTGAAAGGAACAGCACTTATTTATCACGTGTAGCTTCATGTAATGTATTTTTTCTTTGTAGGTGTGGGATGCTTGTTCAGAAGCCATGATCGTTTTTGAGAAAGATGACTTAGATGACATGGGTTACATAGTGGAAAATGATGTCATTATGTCTGCTCTCACAAAACAGTTAGATGCAGTAGCAGGTAGTGGATAACTTCTTTAATACTTTATTTCCTGCAGAGAGCTTTCAGTTACTTGCTTTCTGTTGTGTGTGCTGTTACAAGAAGGAGAAAGATAATTAATCTAACAAGTAACTCTGAGACATAGACAGCTTCTTGAATTGGGGAGGGGGAAAGAAACCTGTCTTCCAAAGGCTACACCGCAAGAAAGTTGCATATGTAGTTCTCTAGAACGTAGTCTCTCCAAAAATAGACTTCTCCAGAACATAGTCTCTCCAAAAATAGACTTAATGAAAAGATCTGTAGCTTTCTGTCCAGAGCAGGCCTTGCAGTAACAAAGAGCTGGCCAGATCTGTTCTTTCGGCGTGCCTTGAGAACTGTAGGGTCAGCTCTTAGGCTGCCATTGAGACTTGCGTGGCCTTTGCTGTTGTAGTGATGTTTCCTTTTTTTTCATATGTGTATCATGCTGTGACCATGGTACTTTGTGTTCCCATCAGACCGGGTGGAGGTTTTCTACGGGAGCAGAGCAGTGGGGTATACCTGGCCCCTTCCCTCTCACAGCTGTGACACAAGCCCTTGGGTCCAAATTGAGTTAGCTGATGGACGCAGACTTCAGACCAAACTGCTGGTAACTAAACTTTTTATTTCTGTTGATCAGGCGTCATCTCTCACCCAAGTCCTTTCCACTGGATTTGGTTCTGATTCCGTGTGTGCTCCACCCACGTGGAGGGCTTGAGTGAGGTGAGTGGCTAGGTCTGTCAGAGATGCTGTGGGACGCGGTGCATAGCCTTTTCTATACCTGATGCAGGAAGACTATGCTGAATTGGACAAGAGCAGAAGGGCCACCTCTTTTGGTTTTGGGGGAATCTTTTTTTTTTTTTTTTTTTTCCCCTGAATAAACAAAAAATGTGTACATGCGTTCCAGTTTGTAGACTGGAATATTGGCTTTCTTAGGAGCTGCTGAAGAGGTTACTTTGTATCTCTTTGTTTTGCAGATTGGTGCTGATGGTCATAACTCTGTAGTCCGGAAGGAAGCTGAAATTAAGAACATTGAGCATCGGTACGACCAGTCAGCTGTGGTGGCAACTCTTCATTTGTCTGAGGTGAAATTCTGCTTCCCTAAGCAGCAGAACAGCTTAAGCAGGTGATCCAGGTCACTAGTTCGTAATTGTCCACTTGCTTCTTTCCACTGTAGGCCACAGACAATAATGTAGCATGGCAGAGGTTCCTTCCCACAGGGCCAATTGCGCTTCTTCCGGTAAGATGACTTGTGGTCTCTGTTGAGTTTTTTTGGAGTGGTTGTTTTTTTGTCTGTTCTTTTCTAGTAACTTTATTTCTGTATGTGCCTTTCTGCATTTGGTTCTGTTTCTTAAGAATTTGTCCATCTGCCCTTTTCAGTTGTAGCATTTGTTTTCCCCTCCTGTCCTCTCACTTTATCCTTGGTATTTCCCACTTGTAGCAAGTTGGGCTGGAAGAGTAATGTGCAGAGGTACTGGTGTGGGGCAGGGCAGGGCAGTGAGGAAATCTTTGCACTGATCATTTGTTTTTGAATCTTTTTCTCTTGATACTTACCCTTGACCTCTTAAACAAGCTGTCTGACACTGCCAGCTCTCTGGTCTGGTCTACATCTCATGAACATGCATCGGAACTTCTCGCTATGGATGAGGAAAGTTTTGTGGATAGCATCAACTCTGCCTTTGTGAGTATCAGCCTTGTGGCGGGTATGAGGCTTGGTTGTAATCATGAGAAATGCAATGGAACCCTACAGCTTAAAGGATAGTAATGGGAGAGGTAGATTCTCAAGTTCCTCCCTCTGGTGTGGATGGTATTAAAAAGGCACTTAGAAAAGAAAGGGTGACCACTTGGGACTGAATTGGCTTAGTTCTAAAAGCCACAGAAGTTGTTGAACTAAATTTCTAAAAGGTGGGAATGGTAGACTCATCCTAGTTGGAAACTTGTATTGTCCTAAAACAATGAAGATAGTTTCTTCTACTGTATAATTTTGTCCAAATGGTTAAAATTCAATATTTGGAGCTCATTCAGATTTTTTTCAACTGGATTCTTTTATGCATCTAGTTTGGATTAACATCTGAAGATTTGTTTGTTTTTTTTTTTCAGTGGAGCAACGTAAACCACTCTGACTTCATTGATACGGCTGGGGCCATGTTTCGATCTGCCATTTCACTCCTGAAACCCTCAGGGACTGCAGTCCGTCAGCTGCCCCCAAGCATCGCTAAAGTAGATCCAGAGAGCCGAGCCATGTTCCCTCTTGGAATGGGGCATGCAACAGAGTATGTCCAGCACCGTGTGGCTCTTATCGGGTAAGGTCCCCAAGCGGTAGCCCTTGTGTGAGTGGGTGGTGTGTGGTTAGAAATGATGTGAGTTAACAACTCCCAGTCTAGATGGTGAGAAAGAATTTACAGTTTCAGTTTGAGTTTATCCAGGCCCAGTTTGGACCATGTGCTCTTCCAACAACAAAGTCCTTTTGTATGAGTAGCTGTCTGTCCATTGTGTGTGCTTTCTTTGTAAATTTTGAGATAATTATTTCCCTCTTCTGGTTTGTATAGTCCAGCAGAACAATCCAGTGTCTCATACTGGACCTCCACTTCCCAAAACATCGTAGCAGCTGTTCTGTGTACCAGTTTGAAACTCACCTTTCTTGAGCACAAATGACAAAACTTAAAAATTAAACAGATGGGATGCCATAGGCTTTTGTACAGTGGTCTATAGAAACAGGACAGTATCTCATATTTTGGATTCTAAGGTTGCGTGTACTTTTTTTCTCCACTACAGCTGCAGTACACTGGCAGCTTATAGTAATTCTTGGATGCTGAATTATACTTCAGATACTTTTCATCTTTCAAACTTGTGAGCCACTCTGCTTGGGAGCATTCTGCTTTACAGCTTATTAAAGTACATGATCTTACATTTCATACTCAAACTTAATTTAATTTATCTAACTTGTAAGACTCTCTTATCAGTATGTCTAGCTTTGTCCTTTACAGATAAGTTCATAAAAGAACCTGATTTTGTTTTCATTCAGTGATATCCCATTTCTCCTTTGCATTCATGATGTCTGTCTACTTTGTGTTTGTGAAATGTGCCAATGATGTACCTCCTGTTGTGCCCAGGTCACTTACAAAAACATTAAGGCCTGTTCCACACGTGATCTGGGAAAGGACTTTGGCTAGGTACCTCTTTGTAATTTTTCCTTTCAGAACTGCTTTTTGTTATCTCCCCTTTGTCTTGCTTCTAACAACTGGAGAGGCAGCCAGCATAGCACGCAAGGAGGTACTGACTGAAGGGTATATGCTGCTGTGAGGTGGTGTTCATTGCACAGAAGTGAGGAGTGCTATACTGATGCCTGCTGGGGTTTGTCAGCCATTATGGCTGTCTTCAAGAAGGGATATAAATTTCTGTCTTCTCTTGCTCCAGGGATGCAGCACACAGAGTCCACCCACTTGCAGGACAAGGTGTAAACTTGGGCTTTGGTGATATTGCGTGTTTAACTCATCACCTCAGTGCAGCAGCCTTCAATGGGAGTGACCTAGGTAAGGATCCAAGACAACTGTTGCAGGTTAAGCATGCTGCTGTCTTGTGTTTGAAAGGCACGAGCACCTTCGAAGCAAAACTCTTCTGATGTCCATTGCCTGTGGAGCAGTTAAAAGATTCTTGGATGCAGTTTCCATCCCACAAATCTCAAAGCTGCTTTAAAAAAAAAGGATGGAAGTTAAAGAGGTGGTGAGATGAAGACTACTAGCTCATGGAAGGAGGCCTTTATTACGATGGATCATTTCTCTGTTCTCTTTGTTTTCATTTGTCAGTGGAGACTGCTATATAGATAAGATGCACAATTGTTTGTGGCAAGTCCATTTTAAAAGAAGCATTCAATTATCTATTCCAGGCTCCTTAAAACATCTCTTAAAGTATGAGACAGAACGTCAGAGGCACAATGTCTCCTTGATAGCTGCTACTGATGTGTTAAAGAGGCTTTACTCTACGAGGCTGACTCCCTTGGTGTTGCTGAGGACATGGGGATTGCAAGCAACAAATGCCCTGCCTCCTGTCAAAGTAAGAATCTCACTTTAGTGATGGCTGTCGGAAGAGTCCAGAAGTACTCTCGAAACATACACAAGCTGTGAAGGTTTTTTTTTTTTTTTTCTTTTAAATGAAACATTTGTAGTTGGAAAATGCTACTTGTTCAGACTGAGGCTTTGTGACCTGAATGAGCCTGAAGAGTTCCTAAATAACAGATGGCTCAGTAATAACTGGCTTCTCCTGCAGCACAAGAGAAGATGAGGATCTAAGTGTATACTCTGTATCAGTAATTAGAGGTTAAAAGTCTTTGGCATTATTTTGCTGTGGAATTAAAATGGGGAACCTTGAACGGCATTCCGGAAATGTGCTATGAAAAACCAGCCCTATAAAACTACATCTTCACTCAGAATAAGACATCAGGTGACCTGACAGATCTGTGCAGCTCAAATGGCTATCTGTTTCTGTACTGTTTTGTTTGCTAAATTGTTCCCTCCTGGCAGGAGTGCAAGTTTTACAATGGAAGTTACCTGAAGAAGGCATTGGCAAGGAGGTTCAGTCTTAAACACAGACGCTCCGTTTGTAGCCTGTCTGCCTAAATTCTGCACTGTCTTGACCTCCTTGCTGGATTTTCAGTGGTTCCTTAAGCCACCTGCTCTCAAAGCCTCCTAAGCATCCTCAAATTAGATTCCTCATTTCTGGATTTGAATGTTTTATTCCACAAATGAAGTCACCTTCCTATTAAACACAGGTGGCCTGTTTCCTTTGTGTTACGGTCACAGTTAAGACACAAGTTGAAGAGCAGTAAATTCCTAAGGTGTAGTAGCTGCCCCTGGCAAGGTGTCTTTATTAGTTGCCCTAAAGAGAGGACTATGCTGCTGCTTCAGTGCTCTGTTTTTTGTTTTTTTTTCCTGTTTAAAGCACAAAATCAAATGAGGACCTCTTTTCTGAGCACATAACCTGTTGGTAACACAGAACTTGCTGCAACTGTTGTCCATATACAAAAAAGGGAAGGAGACTATAGATGCTTTCTAGAATGTATGCTTATTACCAGTTTACAAGTTACTTATCTTTTTTTTTTCTCCCTCTTTAGGAGCAAATCATGGCTTTTGCCAGTAAGTGATCTGTTGTCAGTTTGGAACAGCAGCTCGCTAGTGAATGCATTGCCCTTATAAGGACTGCGACTGACTTGAATCTTTGAATTGTGTTATTTTAATTTAACAATAAAATGGAGGGATTGAGCTGTGTATTATATCATCCGTGGGTTTATGCAAAAGTTCTATCTCATCTGCTCTCCTCAAGAGGTCTCTTCCTGTAATACCAGATGTGTTCAGCCACAGAACTATCTGTACAATGTGCTTTTAATTTGGGCCTTTTGAATTGAAGACAGAGGTGGAAACAGCTGGCTGTCTTTTGGCAAATGCAGTGCTGAATTTTGACAGCTACGATGTTTGCTGCTTAATTACTTTCAGTTTTCTCTGACAGAATTTGTAGAGCTGTAATGTCTCTCCTGTGTTCTTAGCACTTCTGGATGCAGAAAGGAGGGGTAGTTTTCAGTAGCGGAGAGCCAATTCATGATGGCAGATATGTTTTAAAGCTCTAATCTGCCTCACTCTCTTTCACCCTTTTCCCTCCCTGTCTCTTGGTGCTTTTATTTAATAATTTTATATTTATTTTTTTTTTTGTGGAACTGGCTAGTCTTAAGGGCTCCATGAAAAAAAGAGATACAAGACAACAATAATATTTAGGAAACAAAACTGCACCACAATGTCTTGAATATTGTTAAAAATGCTTTAATTACTAAAATAGACATTCAAGATATTCTGTCTTAGGTTCCAAACACCAGCCTCCGGCATTAGACATTGGACACTCGCAACATTAAGTGGGCACTGCCCGTGGGCAAGGTTTACACATCTGGTTAACCAGTATCAGGAATTAACATCAGAAACAATGAAACAGAAGTTTTGAACTCAAAGTCATCGCTTGTGCTTTTTCAGTCACTCCTATTAGGCAGTTCCTGTTAGTGTCTGGTTAAAAGACATTATGAAGGAGAAGATAAAAATCAGGGCTGGAAGTAGAACTCTTCCCTTAAAAGGCTGCTTAGTCTTTAGTTAAGCTAATAAATAATCTCATTGCACTAGGGTAAGTGTGAGGACTTGACTGGCTTCTCTGGATCCCCCACCGACCTTGAGTAGTTTGGATGTAAACAGCAAGGGCTCAATTCTGCAATTTCTTGCAAAAGAAACCTTTGCACTGAGTTTTATTTCTCTCATGACTGCAGGATCAGGCCCCTGATAGAGAGCAGCAGTTTTGCCTCCGTTAACAAATTGTGCCACTGACAAATGAAGACCCTGAGCATTCAGATTTAATGCAGCTTTGGTACTGGGAAGCAGATGCTCTCACCTAGCATGTGTAGTACCAGAATCTGAGGCAAAGAACACAGAAAAGAAATTTCCTCTACATGGTGCCTCCTGTCTTGTTCCAGACCATCCTCCCTTGAGACAAAACCAAACCCTTAAGTACTCGTCAGGGCAAGCTTCGATTCAGTTGGCAGATATGCTGCTTCTGCTTGTTCCTTACATAAAACAGCCCACCTTCCCTTCCTTTTTGAAATACAGCCTCACTGCTTAAGGCTCGTAGCCCCACGATATAGTAAGAGTTTGTCACAGCACTGGCTCAGACTGAAAGACGGCTTTTGGATTATTAAATGAGCTGGTTTTCAGGAGTAATGCAGCCCAGTTAGTAACCACTGCATCCTACTTTGTGTTCTCTGAGAATACAAAAGTGAATAGAATTGTTCACTGAAGACAAAATCAATGTGTTTGCACCTTGTTGTGCAGACCAGACCAGACCATATACTAAGTTTTGCCAAACACTAGGAAAGGGAGTAAGAAAGGTTTGTGGTTGAGAAGAGGCCATAACTACTTCATGCTCAAACAGAAGCTCCTAGTGAGGAAGGAACAAAGTTTGGTGTGACGCTGAGGAATTTCCCAACGTGGATCTCAAAGCAGATTCTGGTAAGGAGGAGTACAGGTACAATGAGC
>WHYT01012763.1:0-24289 GCA_009806455.1 Tetrax tetrax | reverse complement strand
ATACAAGACAACAATAATATTTAGGAAACAAAACTGCACCACAATGTCTTGAATATTGTTAAAAATGCTTTAATTACTAAAATAGACATTCAAGATATTCTGTCTTAGGTTCCAAACACCAGCCTCTGGCATTAGACATTTGACACTTGCAACATTAAGTGGGCACTGCCCGTGGGCAAGGTTTACACATCTGGTTAACCCGTATCAGGAATTAACATCAGAAACAATGAAACAGAAGTTTTGAACTCAAAGTCATCACTTGTGCTTTTTCAGTCACTCCTATTAGGCAGTTCCTGTTAGTGTCTGGTTAAAAGACATTATGAAGGAGAAGATAAAAATCAGGGCTGAAAGTAGAACTCTTCCCTTAAAAGGCTGCTTAGTCTTTAGTTAAGCTAATAAATAATCTCATTGCACTAGGGTAAGTGTGAGGACTTGACTGGCTTCTCTGGATCCCCCACCGACCTTGAGTAGTTTGGATGTAAACAGCAAGGGCTCAATTCTTTTGCAATTTCTTGTTTTATTTCTCTCATGACTGCAGGATCAGGCCCCTGATAGAGAGCAGCAGTTTTGCCTCCGTTAACAAATTGCGCCACTGACAAATGAAGACCCTGAGCATTCAGATTTAATGCAGCTTTGGTACTGGGAAGCAGATGCTTTCACCTAGCATGTGTAGTACCAGAATCTGAGGCAAAGAACACAGAAAAGAAACTTCCTCTACATGGTGCCTCCTGTCTTGTTCCAGACCATCCTCCCTTGAGACAAAACCAAACCCTTAAGTACTCGTCAGGGCAAGCTTCGATTCAGTTGGCAGATATGCTGCTTCTGCTTGTTCCTTACATAAAACAGCCCACCTTCCCTTCCTTTTTGAAATACAGCCTCACTGCTTAAGGCTCGTAGCCCCACGATATAGTAAGAGTTTGTCACAGCACTGGCTCAGACTGAAAGACGGCTTTTGGATTATTAAATGAGCTGGTTTTCAGGAGTAATGCAGCCTGGTTAGTAACCACTGCACCCTACTTTGTGTTCTCTGAGAATACAAAAGTGAATAGAATTGTTCACTGAAGACAAAATCAATGTGTTTGCACCTTGTTGTGCAGACCAGACCAGACCATATACTAAGTTTTGCCAAACACTAGGAAGGGGAGTAAGAAAGGTTTGTGGTTGAGAAGAGGCCTTAACTACTTCATGCTCAAACAGAAGCTCCTAGTGAGGAAGGAACAAAGTTTGGTGTGACGCTGAGGAATTTCCCAACGTGGATCTCAAAGCAGATTCTGGTAAGGAGGAGTACAGGTACAATGAGCACTTCAGATTTCAAAGAAACAGTCTCATTTTACGGCAAGGTGTCAGTGGTGGGACAAGTACGGGTAGCTCCCTCCCCAACCCTTGGACTTATGTTGCTGAATGAACTTTTTAAATCAAAAACACGCCTTGTACTCTAGCACCGTAAAAACCTGAGATCTGAGAAGGGAGTAGCTTAATCAGCCACAGTCAAACTTGCGCTGCTAACTAGAGGAAGTGGACTAATATTCACAGTAAGGCAAACTTCTAAGTCTCCAAACTGCTTGGCAAGATTAGTGAGGGCATGTGTGCGCTACTTTCCTCCCCTTGCCGGGAATTGCCAATTATTTTCAAATCCAGTTTGCAGAGAAGGTAGTGTGAGGGCAGTCTTTGGTTTTACAGAAGTGGGAAAGGTGTGTTATAGCAAATAAGTAACTGCAAATGCCTGACAAGAAAGTGTTCATCACAGTGGATAAAAGCTTCCCTTAGTCATGTGAGTAATACCTCTCTGTTCTTACGACTAGGGTAAATTCATCTTTACCTTACACATTCCAGGGTGAGTAGAAGATAGTACTTTTTGATGAGCTAGCTGCCAGCGATTTCAAGTTGTCTCTACAGCTGTTTCTCCTTAGGACAATGCAAGGTCCACACTTGGAGCCTCAAGGTATTCAAGCAATCTTGATGTTCTCTATAGCCAATTAAACAAGAAAACCGGGATCCTACAGCCCAGCTTTCTAGACTGTTTGACAAACAGCTTTATTTAAAATATGGAGCTTTCATTGTTTTTATGTGCAGAGAAGCACAACTGCCTCCAACAGCAAAGTGAGCTATTTAATCTGACTGCACCCTTAATTTCCTTTTGGGTATAATGTGACGAGCGTTTCTTTTGGCAGTGGAGTTTAAATAGCTGGCACTGCTGCCTATATGTGATATGACTACATGCTAAACGAATGAAGTTGTCAGGTCTGGTAGCCAGATGTACGGTACAGCTGCAGACTTGTACAGGGCAGCAAAAAGGAACACATTCTGCTTAGGAAATGACTGCTGCCTAAATAAATGCCTGGTAAATTACAACCTATGTTTTAGCCAACACCTTTCCCAAAACCATGCCCAAAGTGTGCTTATAGCAGGCCCTTCTTGAAAGATCAGAGTTGTCTTGCAATGTATTAGCTAAGCTAACAGCTGGGTACTTGGAATGCTCAGGCTGGCAGCATCCAGAGTTGTTCACTTTTCCCTGAATGACTGTTGATGCCATCCTTAATTTCTGTATTTAGCATCTCATAAGCAAACTTAAGTTAATGTATTTTTAAAATAAAAGGGGGAGGGGAAGTCACGTGTCTGTAGTCTGCAACCACATGCCAGGTACTCTGTGCTTCTAGCAATGGGATGCTATACAAACCTGCTGGTGAAAGATGGCTTTGAGCCCCTTGCAGATACTCTGCTGGAGTTTAGGCCTTTTGACTTTCAGAAGGCAGCTTCTGGATCACTGATGGCAATCACAATTATAAATCACACTATGGCAACTCTCATTATGCATGATGCCAATCCAGGGTGAAGATCTGTTTTATAGCTTTGGTCCATGTTCTGCTCTGTCACCAACTCCAGCTGAACATCGTATCTGGAGATTTCAGTTTGCTTTCTCAGCCTTTCAGAAATGCTGAAGTCCACAGGAATGTCACAGCTCAATAGGTTAGCCCCAGAGATTGCAGTAAGTGAAAAGTGGCACCCAAAGTCCAGCTTGTCTCTATGTTGTTCACTTTCTTTGTTAACTATAAAGGAAAAAAAGTAAGTTGTTCACAACAGTTCTCTAGATTCTTATGTTGCACAGGTAACAGTAACTACATGTAACAACTCTGGAAAGATTCAGTAGATAATTAGCCAGAAAAATAAACTAATGCACATTGACTGATAAGAGAAATTTGGAAGCTGGCTTTGGGATTTAACTGTTTTTCTCACCTGTAAGAGTGTGTTGTCCCTAAATCCAAAACCTTCCTTTAGTAAAGCAGTGATGTAAGTGAGATCCATGCAGAGGAAAGGACTGGCTGAGTTGTACCTCTCCATGTTATCACAGACTAGAGAAGGAAGGAAAAAAAAAAAGGAATCTCAGCCAAATAAAGCAGCTTTTATCTACGTTACACATTTGAACTAAACTCAAGCCAAAACCTACTAAAACAAGCCACCCACTTCTATTAAGGGGTACATATGACACATGGAACATGCTGCACAGCTGTTCTATGATGTTGGAGAATACACCATGTAGTACTTCCAGTTTCTCTTAACTCCATCATAAGTACATCTTTTATTACAGCAACATAATCCATGTAGCTCTTTTGAAGTCTGAATCTCTGCTCAACTGGTAACTGTCAGGGAGTTTGTTATTACTTAGTCTTTCAAGAACACAACATCATTTGTCTTCCTTGTCCAGTCTCCAAGGATGGCTCCAGTAATGGATTCCATCTTCTAGGCTGGCAGCTTCTTTGACTTTTTTCCCAACCACACATGTCCAAGGACATGGAAGAGGCTATTGCCCAACCAACCACTCTGCCACTAAATCAAGATTCCACAGTAAGGTTGACAGTGACTGGGATGCAGATTTACATAAGCGTTGTCTTCTGGACCTACTGTTACTGTTACTGCCCTGTTCTACAAGCATTGAGAGCAGAGTTCACTTCTGATAGGTGATAAGGTAACTGATAAGCAGCATCCTCCTACTATTAAAATGAGAAAGAGGAGCATTAATTTAGGATCACAGAATTGATCTCCTGATGGTCTAAAGCTAAATAAACATTTTGATGGTGTTAAATAACAGCTGCATCTTTGGAAATAAGTGCTCTCAGTATCCAAGGAAACAAAACAAACACACTCAAACTTTAGAGCCTAATTCTCCTATTCAAAACCATCTGAGTTTCTAAGGAGAAAGGTTTAACTTAAAAATCATTAGAATTTAGGTCCTGTTTTAGAAAAAAGTCAGTCCTGAGCTACATAATTAAACATCTTCTGGTGACAAATATGGTCTACTAATCATCATGAGGATGATCACAATTCAGAGGTAATGTCTTGCTCTGTAAGCTAAAGCTTTAGCCATCAGTAGCATGGCAAGGTGGGAGCTCTTTTTTTTCACAGAAGGAAGTACAAAACTAGAACAAGCATTCAGGAAAAAAGCCAAAGGGAGGGAAAGGAATGCAGAAGAGGCTGTCATATTTAAACAACTTCTCTTCTTTCCCTCCATTTTGTTAGAGATTAAAAAGGATTTAAGGTGACAGACTCACAGAAGTCAGGACTCTCCTAAATTCAAGAGAGTTGCAGTTTGACAGAAGGAACTCTTGATACAACAAATTCACTTTCTTTTGTACTGGCATTTATAAACTCTTTCCCTCCTTTCTTGAACAGAATTGCAAAGCTGCTAACACTGTTTCTCCTCACTGCTCTTCAGAACTTTCTTCTGCAACAGTTATAGACATTGGCTAATAAAAGCTTAAGTAACATGACACAGAAGGTTTAAGTGGAATAAAGGTTAAACTTTTTTTTTTAAGTCAAACTCACAATTTGTATGGCCTATAGACTTTTTTTTTTTTTTTAATTTGTCATCCCCACCAGTTTCCCCAAGTCTCATGACTTTTACCTTCTTTGGCTTTTCTTTCAAAATCTTTCACTTCCAGAACACCTCCCTCTTCATAATCTGAAAAGGAAGAGGTGAGAAAACATCATCATAGACCTCAAAGCATTTGTGTTCTATACCTAAGTTGACCCTAGAGTGCAACTCGGTGATACTGGGCTAGGAGGGAGATCTGTTGGTAACAGAGGACAGCGCTGCAAGTGTAACTGCAGCTCAGAGCACAAGTCTCAGCCACTGAACTCTGAACATCAAATTGCACTGACGGATACACGTTCACTCCCCAAAGGCATTTTGTGTATTTCCTCTTTCTCAACACCATTCCTTTTCCCTGCTCCCCATGGCTCCAGCTTCCAGAGTTCCTCTGTCTACCTTCTGGCTGACATGCTCACACGTAGTAGATTATCCCAAAACAATTTACCAATTAGGTTGGTGTCAACTGCGCGATCATAGTAATAGGAGAAAGCATAGAAGGAACTCCCACGAATCTCATCTGGTTGGTGCAGTTTTCCTTTGACAACCTTGAGTACTTCTAAGTAGCAAGGCTTGAATCCTGTCTCTCCTGTCAGGACAAACACAGATGGGGTGAGCCAAAGAGGCACGTCCAGGAGACGGAAGAATCAGAGATTAAAGCATCAGAAGAGGTGAGAAGATCTTAGATATCCCTTCCATAATCCAGCATGGCACCTGCATGCAGGCAAGGGCTCTAGATCAGCATCATCAAGTGGAACTGGTCAGAGCAGATGATAGCAATATCCGAAAGGTGTGCTGAGTAAACTAGTGTGAGTGCATGAAAAGCTTCCTGCACATCAGGCAAAAACTCCCATTGCTATGTTCTATGGTTAGCAGAATCTCATTTATATTTGCTACCACCTGCAAGATAAAACTTTACTTTCCCTCCCCATCACATCATCATTTTATCAATCCACTCTACACACACCAAATCAGCAACTCAGCTTTTATGTTCCCTGTAGTAAAGCAAAGCAACATCAGTCACCAAAGAGGTCTGTTCAAGTCACTGACTGGTATCACCTTCACCCTCTGCACCATTAGGGACAGCATTTTAAGCAGCAGCTCCACATGTGAGATGATACACTTTGGCGTACCAGTTATTGTACCCTAACACAGCCCAAGTTTTAGCATTTAGCTCAAAGCCTCAGAAAAAAAACCTCTTATTTGCACAAGTCACTCTTAATGTTTCCTATAAAGGAGGCATCTGTAATAAGAGATCACAGCCATGATATGGAGAGTACAGGCCAGCTACTCTTACAGCTTCAGCTTTTTCTTTGGCTTTATCAAAAGTCCACATCTATGACTGGACAGGTGTCCTTCATAACCCAAGGTAACTGATGGGAGTATTTGCCAAGGAAAACTTCAGATTCTGGAGACAAGCCTTATCTTACAAGAAGTAACAAGTCTCCTTAGTTTACCTTCTATGTTGCCACCATACCGGTATTTCACACCCCCAAAGTGCCACTCTGCCTCCAGTTGCTTTGGTAAACAAGAGCTGCGGAACATTTGTCCATCCACAGCTGAAATGAAACCAGAGAGGAGAGTCAGAAAGGACAAAATTTAACACAGTTATCAATCAGCATGAAGAACCAGAAAAGAAAAGGCTGAAAGTTCTTCATTAAGGTCTTTAAGCAAAAGTATGGAAATCTGAATCGATGGGTGCTGCACAAACCAATTATGAACTAAGGACCAGTCTCAGTCTGGAAAAGCTGTGTCTGTTTTGCCCTGCAAGCTGCAGAGCAGCTGGGCTTGTCGTTTGCTAAAGAAAGATAAATGGTGTAAGGATATCTGGATAATGGCTGTTCACCACAAAAGACAAGAAACAAAAGAGGTAATAAATTAAACACACAGATACATAAACCCTAACAAGCAGCAGATAACTGAGACAAAGCAAGCAACTGAGCAATGAAGACAAAAAATCCTAAGGTGCTGATCAATGGCCACTACAGGATCTACTGAACGTGAAACCCTTGAAGGGTTCAACCAGAAATACTGTAACTGATGATAAGAAAACATGATTACTGTGGCCAGCATAGGTCTCACAGAAAAAGCAAACTTCTTACAAAATGGTTGTGCAAAATTTACTATGGCATGTTTAGAGGAAGGCTCAAAGGCAGGGAAAGGGGGAATCAAGGGATCAGGGAAATGCAAGTGTGGAAAAATGGAAGGGACAATAAAAAAGGGCAATCACAACTAAGTAGGCAGCTGGTCAGTATGCTTTTCTGGGTAAGCCTTGTGACCAATCACTGCAGACTGTCCTATCTTCTTCTTAAACCCTATTTCCAACTACTTTTTATTTGAGTATATTCCAGTAATTAAAACAAGTCCACCTAGCTGGCAAGTAAGAACCCAGAAGGTGGAAAGACCCCAGGTCCTGGCCAGAGGCTGGACAAAAGGCCCAAAGTCTGGGCATGAAGACTGTAAGGACTTAAGATCTGAGTCAGAGACTAGAAACTCAGGAATGTGAGTACATATTCAGCTTAGTGAGCAAGAGTGTGTGTGATATGCTCATTGACTTCCAGCTAGACTAGTCAGAGAACACAACAGGAGGTCTGGGGGAACACAGTGGACCAGCTAGATACCAGTGAGACCTATAAAGTGGGTTTGGCCCAAACAGTAATCCTTAGGAAATGGATTTATTAATGCTGTTTGTGTTTCTTTGGATGCTGGTAAAGTTGTGAGTTCGTGGCTGGCCACGTCTATACAGTGTTTGTATGTTACCATGTGTGCATTTCTGGAATTTGCACTCAGTCTCACTGCTGGCTGAACCTGGAAACAGGGAAAAGCAGCTGTCCCACAGGACAACTCCTTAACAAGCAGTAGCCCATTTCCAGGCAGATCTACACCAGTGAAAACATAGAAAAGCAGGAGATACAACAGTGAAGATGTGGGAAACGGGCTGCTAGCACAAGACTAAGTCTAACGGTCTCTTAAAAAATCTTGGTAATGTTTTATCATATGAACATACCTTCCATATTCAAAGCTCCAAGGGTTGCAAGTCTGGCGGCTTTCAGTCCAAACCCCAAGTAGCTGCAAACAACAGACATTACGGTTTTAATTCTTGCACATCTGGTATGCTTCACCCATAGCCTCTTCCTAAATCCTGGAACACCCAAACCAAATTTCCTTCCTCTGCTTCCCACAAGTCTCCCTCTTTAAAACAGAGAAATCCCTTTGCCAGAACAATTCCAAGTACCAAAAGAGTGATACAAACACAAGAATTACAAAGAACTCTAAAATGGGTAAACCTAACACTGCAGAAAGTGGTTGGAGCTGATGTGGTATTTTTACAAGACATTCATGAAAAGCAAAAATGCACCATCTTAAAAACAAGGGAGAAAGAAGCGTTTGTGGGGACTGCATGGGGAACAGGATGGCCACTCTTATTTCACACACATAAAGACTATGTGCTCTTAGGGCAGAACTAATAGGAAACTGCAGAACCTCCCACTAAACAGGAGCCTTTGTGTGAAATTCACCTCTGTTTCACTCCACAGATGATCGCCATACCCATTACAAGCTAGGATGTGAACAACATTTATGAGAATGTCATTACATATTGTTGGCTTCAGCAACACAGCTAGATTAAAAACCTACTGGCCTTTCATTCCCTTTGTGTTTGGCTACTTATCCCTTTAGTCATGTCAATACAAACATTTACAGAATAATCAGAGTTAAACTAACCTTCATCTCCCTCATTTTTTAGGAGGCGATTTTCAATCCCTATTATATTAAGTGATCTAATGGACTGTATTGATGAATACAGCAATCAATTACATCAGTAAATGTAAGCAGTAGGAGAGGAGTACTATTAAACGAGTTTTGCTGTCAAGTAAGCATATTCTCTAACTGGCTGAGATGATAGTCTTTGCCCCACTAGTAACAAACTGAGACCAACTGTAAATCATGCAGGTAAACTCCCTGGATTTCACTGCAGACATCTCAGAAATTTGTCTAAGCACAATTATATTATTCCAGGCCAAGTATCCCCTCCAATTGGTCCAAGAATCTGTTGGGCTCCATGGTCTGTATCAGCTGCCTGTGGTTGTCTCTCTTTGCTTTACATCAGTCTAGCTTTTACTTTTTGTCCAGTTGCTGACGACGAGATGTGCCATTTTGAACTAAGAAGGACAAAGTCTCAGGAAAGTCCTCTTTCCAAATCTCTGAGGGGGTTTAGTTCTGACTCCTGGCACGATAACGACCTTTCTGCTTAGTCCAGAATATTTGGCTTGAATCCAGTAATAAGAATTCTTCTCCTTAAATACATCTCATAATGCTTCCTCTTCATTTGACAGACTGATGTTCCCTTGCAGTGATAGTAACGTGATCCTGGAACGTTTCCAGTCAAATAATGTCACGTTCTGCTTCAACTAATGTTTCAAGCAGAAAAGAAAACTAAGAAAAAAAGTCATGGTCCCAACTGGTAATGGATGACATCGCCATTTGTGGTTAGCTCAGGGACTGCAGAAAGACTCATTTTCCCATTGCAGACAGCAGTCTTTTTGTTCCTCACCTGTGTGTATAGAGCTTGTAGGTGCTATTAAACATTTCAAATGAAGTAAGAAAATCCTCAGGGGTTTCCTTCAAAGTTTCCTAAAAGTAGAAGAAGAAATCTTTTAGTTTCTATTATGCAATAAAGAATAACAAATTTTGATGTACTATCACAGGTATACCCATAGGGTTAACTGCAGACTGGTCGGCTTTGAAAACAAGTAACAGTTTCCAATGTGTAATGCTGTAATAGCTGCAGCTTTTAACACTGAGTTTATTTATGTGCTACTTTGTGTCACTTCAGCCTATAATAGGGAAGCGCAACAGATCAGGATGAAAACACTTTGTAAGTCAGGATATCTGAATTTTTCGGAGTATTTACATGCTAGTCTGTATATTCAGACTCCTCACTGAAATCAGCTACACGAGAAGCGCTATGAACTTTTGAAACCCAGCTTAGGCATCTCAATTCAGGAACTCAGAAGAATTAAAAATGCAAAATAAAGTACAGGTCACATTTTCACCATGTTAGATGTCATACTAATACTCTAGGAAACACTATGACCACTCACTCCCAGTCTTAGGGCTGCTTTACCTCCTGGTTTAAGTGTTCTCCTCTAAATTCACCTCTTGTCTCACCACCTCCAGTTTTTCCTCCTTCTACAATCTTCCCTCTGTGCATGCCTCCGCCTCATTGGTACTCAGTCCCTACCTTCTTGCCAGACTAACTCTCATGTTCTTCTAAATCTGAACCAGTTTAGGGCTCGTTTACTGTTTCTTTGTTTCCAGTCTCTGAGATCTCAATCCCTGCTTCCGTCTTCCCTCTGCTAGTGACCTCATTCTCCCATCCCTTCTTGGCCCTATGCGTTCATATCAGACGCTGTTACTCTGGGCCAAGCAGCAGAATCTCAGAAAGGACTGAGGCTGCAGAGTCCCAGTAGTTACCATTCAAGTAACCAGACACAGCAACAAAAAAAAACCCCACCAAACAGATCTGGAATTGTAGCATCCTAGACAGAAAGCTGCTCAAAGCTGAAAGAGATTTGGCAGTATTCAGTTTGAGTTTCTCCTGAACAAATACTAACTGAAATTTGTTCTGGGCCTCAGCTATATTTTCATTGGAATGGCAGTCACATCCTTGACCCACCACCCTCAGACCTTGCCATATTTTCAGTTCTACTCCTAAACCTTACACCACAAAAATAAAAAAAAAAAAAAAAAAAAAAATCCTGAAAAAAATTTATTTGGAGAAAACAACAAGTTTTTTTTTGTGCCTCACTCACACAAAAATGTAGAAATCCTCACACCCTTTCCAAATGAGGCGGGCACCAGACAATTTCGTAGTGATTATGATTGGTTTGCAGTTGTTTATAACTTTGGCAATAATACCAGGAAAAGCATAACACTACCTTAAAAATAGCTCCACGCAGCTGTATGTCCTCTATTTGCTTGTAATCTATATTTCATTAATGACTCTCTTACTACTATACAGTGTTTTGTTCAAAATGTTTTGCTCAAATACAAGAGCAAACATGTGACTGGCTCAAATTGCAGGAAGGGAAAAAAACTCCTCTGCAAATCAAAGGGGGAAATCCCTGCTAATTCCACCAGATGGGAAAAACTCTTTAGAAACACACTGAGCTATGTATGTGCTTTTTTATATGAACTTGACAATACAGGCAAGAAGCAGACATAGCATACAAGCAGGCAATGTGAACCTTGACTTCCACGCTGCCCTACGAATTCACACCATTGGTCCCAGTTGGTCAGTAGCAAACCCTCCAGGCCTTTTCCTGCAGGGCTCTAAGGAGAGGCTTGAACCCTGAGCTGCAATTCAGCCTACTTAGCAGCTCTATTTATTCTTCAAAACCCTGACATGCAACACCCTTTCCTGTTGGTGCAGCGCCCGCTTCAGCAGCTGTTATCAACACAAAACAGAGGGCAAGCCCAGAGCACTGGAGGCTTTGCCGAACAGGATAAGGTTGCACGTCGTGTTTCAACATGATCCACCACCGCAGAATTAAAATATCCTGATATGAAACCCATGTGTTTTGTAGTCCCCAAATACTCTTTAAGAATCTCAATTTCTGCAAACAAAAAAATGTTAAACAAAGGATTATTTCAGAAAGGGGGACAAAACCAACTTCACAATATCAAGGCATAGAATGGTATAGTGCCCTTCCAATACCCAAGTAATTTTCCCATGCAAACTATAGATTTGGGTCCCAGTTCAAACTGTTTCTAAAGAGCTATAGAATTCCTGACAAATCCAGCAGAGATACAGCGAGGGGAAGAGAGGGGAATTCTCAAAGAAAATGAGAAGAAATTTATAAGAAAACAAAGAGGGATTGTCTGTGCTATTATAAAAGACATTTTCCCCATGAGACACCCTTCCAAAATTTAGTGAGGATCTGCTATCAGATTGTAATGGAAAAAAAAAAAAAACAACCAAAAAACCAAAAACATAACTCAGAGCAGACTCTAAATTTCTTGTAATATGCAAGAATACTCCCTGGAAATCATCTTCTACATTTATTGAATACAAAATAATTGTCTGCATTAATGGGGCTTTCCCAGGCTGGGTCTAGAAAACAAAAGCTGTTTCTCTTTGTTTTTACCCATTTCCTTTCTTTCTTTCTTTTTTCTTCCTTGTTATCCAGGCTCCTTTGTTTGCAAGTGCCTATCAGCCAACTGCTGATGTCAAAGGGAACAGAAATACAGATGTTCTGTGCACCACAGATGTTCTGCTTGTGCCAGTGCTGACAAAATGATATCACAGAGTGCAGCAGTGCTCAGGTCTCTCCACTGGCCCTGCAGTCCCAACCCGCACCCTTGTAACCTCACCTCAAAACGTGGCAGGAATGTTATTTGGGTTGAGGCTCCTCCCAAGTCCAGAGTCCCAACAGTATGCTGGTTCTGGCCAGACAGCTGCCCTGCAAACAACATCATGCTCAGAATGCCCCAAGTGCAAAATACTGTGTGCACGTTCAGGCAGCCATCAAGCTATCACATTATCACAGCAATACAGGAGGGTTGAGATGGCCTTCAGAGACAAAAAAACATCACAGAGTCAAGGTAGGCAAAGAGAGGGTATTACGAAAAGATTCACAGGACTTTCTTTCTTGATTCCAGTTTCACCTCCAAAGAGACAAAAGCAGATAAATCTCTAGGCATCCAGCAAAAGCCGAAAGTTAGAGGCAAAGTATCTCCTGCAGAAGACTTTCAGGGAGAGTACATAAATTCTGTAGCCACCATGGAGCTGGCCAAGAGCAGTAGAAGAGGAAGGATAGTAAGAGCAGAACCAGCTATTATCATTTCTCTTAATCCAGAGCAGCTTTTTTGCATGCCCACGTATCTACTAGAATACTGATTTTCTTTTCTGTTCACCAGCTTGCATTCTCAGAACTACTTAGAGCCAGTAGGGCTACAGCACCAGTGCATTCCCTGTTACACCATTTCAGTTGTGTCATTCATGCTGGGATGAAGAATACTGTAAACCTTGTTTCCCACCTTCTACCTGATTAGCAGTACTACTCCTCTACATATCTTAGGGAAACCAGCTTGCCAGTGCCTCCCAGTCCTGAGTAAATCCTGGCACCTTCTGGATTAAGATGCCTCCTTCTTACTACAGGTATGGCTCACCGTCCGGAACACAGTCTGCCCAAGACAATCCACTGCTTTAGCAGTGGTGCCACAATGGGCAGGAAAAGCAGGACACAGCAACCAAGGCAGAGGAACTTAGGGCAATCACCTCCATAGAGGAAACTCAAGTTCATATTTAGAGAGAAGTTATGCAGAATTAACTACCTGTCAAAAAGTTCACAGTGATCCAGGCTAAAATTCCTGCAAAGAGTGAAAAAGGAAAAGAGAAGTCACCACTGAATACTCCCACAACCTCCTGCCTACCCCACCACCCCTCCACATGTTATTAATTTACCTGGAAATCATTAATATTTTAATTTAACCACCTCATACATCAGAGATTAATTCAAACTTTTAATTAAGGGATATGATGCATTATTGATTCATTAAAATCTCACAAGCTGGGATAGGTAGAACGTGCATGCGCATGCACGCAACTGCAGCATGCACAAATCATGTCTATTATCCAAACAATATACAAAGAAGTGATGAGCTGACACAATGCACAAGCTTCCTTGGGCACATTTCTCCCCCACAGCATTTCAATTCCTAATCTGAAAATTGCACTCTGTGTTTTAATATTGTGGTTTGTATAATTACGCTACAGACATAGTGGCAACCAGAAATGCACAAACAACTCCTCTTTGACTCCGGTGGCTTGCTTGATGCTGGTGTGATTCTCACCCAAACATAGGCAAACACATGACAGTAGAAAAAGTGGGATTTTAAAATAAATCTCAGCAGGCTACACAGTGCTCTACTAAGCCTCATTAGTCCTACTCCCTGTCAATACAACACTTCTCCCTACCATACAAACCACCTGTTAATCCTAGTAACATACCATGCATTGCACTGTACTTCATTAATACTTGCAGACTTTATGTTACTTCTCCTTTTCTCTTGGCCCATAGGGACAGATTTTGCTCTTTAACCTTCCTCCATTTATTAGTCACTTAAGCGTTGTGATAATTCTTTTTGCTTTCCTTGAACACCTTCCAAACTGGCAATATATCTGCCATAATGAAGTGCTCAGAACTGAACGTAACATCATAGATGGCTCTTATCAGGCATCCATACAGAAGGATTATTATCCGCCTATTCTCCAAGGTAATATGTCTGGATATGTAGCCAAAATGTTACAGTGGTCTGTTCTGCACTGCAAAATCATCACTCACTCCAAACCTACAACATATTTCTCTTGTATTTTATGTTACTTCCTTTGCTATTTTAGTAGCTGCTTTTTTCCCACCAGAGTATTTTAAAATTTATTATTTATTATTTATTTCGTTATCTCATTTTTTAACACTTGGCAGTTACCCTTCATTCCCCTCTAATATTCACAATGCTTCCAACTTTATCCCAAAAAGAGGTTATTTTTAACACTGATATTGCAGAATTTACAAGGCACTTCCCATAAGCTTCCTAGCTTGCTATATGTTTTCTTGCAGCCTGTCAGAGGTGGACACCGTATTTTTTCCACCAGTTCCCAAGAACAGGCTTCAGCTGGTTAGCCTGCATTAGCCTGCATAATTATTTCTCTTAGGTTCTCTTCTGGAGCCTCAAAAGGTTTCAGATTAATCTTAATCTATCTAACTCGTACATCAATTTGTGTATCTGCATTTGTAGCCTAATAGATGACCAAGTAATCAACACCTCCTAGGAAAAGCAGGATTGCATTGTTTCAAACAGGGCTAGAAACATTTCATTTTTCCCCTCACTTCGGTGACCATTTCTCTTTCCCCTCTCATGTTCGTAAGATCTCTCCCTCTTTCCCCCAGTTCTCTTTGCTTTCACTTCTTCCTCCTTCTAAAACGTACCTTCATAAGACCCATCCATGATGCTAACACTGTCCTCTGGGACAAGAAAAGGGGATTCCTCAAAGACTTCCCTCACCTGAAGAAAGAAATAATGATTAGATTCCTTGGTCCCAAGAGTCTTGTTCTGCTCTGAGGGTGACAGAGGAAGTTTTATTTTTCACAGTAGTAGAAAATAAGACAAGTGTGTGGAGTAGACAAAATTCTTCCTCTTTCAAGGGTCAGGGAAGCAAGAACCAAGTATCGTAGGTCTCTTTCCCCCTGCCTTCTATCCACATCAAGACACAGGATTTCAGGACCATACAAGGACGTCTGTAAAGCCTGTGAGTTTCATGCTATTATGGGACTACAGTCACTTTTTCACGGCTGAAATTCTCTTATGCTAAACAGAGTGGAGAACTGAGTCATGAAAGATGAAACTGGGAGAGCAATATTAGTGCATCTGGAAGATCTTAGTATTACCTCTAAAAGCAGAGCCTGAGCTTTCTCCTCTGACAGCAAGCGCAACCCAGCAGTGGCTTTTAACACTACTGGGGTCTTCTTCCAGAGATGAGGTGGCACAGCATCTACAGCCATGTCCAGCAATCTTTTGACAGTTTCAGCACCCTAAAAAGAAAAAGATATTTTTCTTACAGTTTCCTCCCACAGACCATCAGAAAATAGGCCTCCCAGTTCCCCCTCAACTCTAGTGAAATCAGTATTCAATAGCAGAAGATCTCTCACCCACACCCAAGATAAGTATAAAAACTGTGCTAGACATCTTGTTAGAACCTTAAAGAAAGGAAGGGTATATTCAGAAATATAGCTTAGGCAAGAAAAAATTAATTGTTTGTAAAAGGTATTTTTGGAAAGGATGGAGAGAGGTGAGGGAACCAACTACCTGACAAATCTAAACATCTTGCAATATGATGAAACTAAATGGTGCAATTACTACCTGAAGCTATGAAGCTTCGGTGGGGGGGGGGGGGGGGGTGTCTGTAGATTTCACTAAATGCAATATAATAATTCCAAGTGTGTCCATAGCAAGTAGTGTAATGAAAATGCCAGCTGTAGAATGGTTACCACACGAGCTACAAGCATCACCGCTGGGCTCTCAGTTATTTACTGCTTTAACAATTACAGTTTGGCATTGGCAATAAACATTCTTCTGTGAAATTTCTAGAAATTTCTTTTGGGTAAATTTTTCTCCTCTCCTACCCACAAACAAGACAATTTAGTGAAACCATGGGGGAGCTCATCAAAGTTTAAAAAAAATCCATATGCCGTTCACTCCTCCATAAAGTTTCACGCTCAGATTCCTGTAGCACTGAATGTAACTCTGTTAGCCCTCAACTCCAAAACTGCAAAAGCACACAAGGTAGAATATCTAATCTATCATTTCTCTGGCACCTCCTTTAGCTTGCGAAAGAGCTTACTGTCAGCACAGGGGATCTGGAAAATGGCAGCTTACTTCAGGAGTGGCCCTGTGTATCATAACAACAGGATCATTTTAGCGCTCTCTGCTCTGTTGGTCATTTCTGACTTCTGATCCAACAGAGTGGCTTGGAATAACTGTACTATGAACAAATTCACAACCACTTCCATTTGAAAACAAAGAGGATGGTACTTAGCTTCAATTTCTTATTAACATTATAAATTTATATGTTAATGAATACATCTGACTGTGGAAGATGGAACTGTCCAACTGTGTTTTGAAAAACTTGGTATATAAACAAAAACCAAAAGTCCTGAGGCAGTAGAAGAGTAACTGCCTGCACCTAAATCATTATTAGGCTAAAACTGTAATCAACTATTTGAACTGAGCATGACCGAAGCAAGTCCTACATATCACTGAGCACTGGCTTCCAAGCTATGGTTGCAAAGATAACAGCAAAGAATCAAAACAAACAAATTCTTGGAAGTCTGATGATAGAATCAGAGAATACACTTAGAGAAATATTAAGGCCTGACTTAACGTGCTAAGTGTATCTTTATTCTTTCTCTTCTCCACAACTTAACAAAAAATTAACTTTTGTAGATCTTACTATATACACAAAAAAAAAATTAAACATTTTTAGGAATCAGATAAATTAATCCTTTTTGCTTGTCAGTGTAACACAACTGAAAAAGAAAACTTCTGCAGTCTTAACTCCTTAATTCTAAACTAAACAAATCAAAACAAAATAGGCCCATTTTGAACTGTGACCAGCACTGAAAATTTGAACCAAAAGGAAAAATTGAGAAAATCATTAGTAAATCAGACAGGGGTATATATTCACTCATATTTGGGGTAGCTATAGGGGAAATAAACATTGAATATGGCTGCTGCTAGAGCCAAAAATCACTTTGTCTTTGAAATTTTCAAAGGCAGAGTCTAGTTGTTTATAGCATTCAAGCAATTAATTAAGCCATTGTTCCACTGATGGAATATGTAAAATAAGAGCTCCCATTTCACTGTGTAGAAATTAACTCACAAAACTAGAGCAATGGGTTTAGAGACCCAGCAGTAGAACCTTTACATTTTTTCTTGACTCTCTGCAATTACAATTAGTAATACTTTAACTGCTTGGTAGAGTCCAACCGATATTAGCAGCAGCAAGACAAACTCACAGGGAATGAAGGGCAGTCTTACCTTTTCAGGCTGATCAGCATAGGCAGAAAGACCTGGCTTCACAGACTCAAAGATTTCCCCTTCCAACTCTGGCAGGTTTTCTGCACAAACAAAACATTACATGAGACAGTCAACAACTCCAATATTTTTATTTAGTTTCAAAAAGGTTGCCTGCAATGCTTGTAAAGTGACTATCCTTGATTTCCCCTTGCAAACAATACTATTCCCTTCCCAAAACAAGCACTGCTCCTTCACTTCAGGAATATATTTAATGTTGCCTTTGTATCCTTCAAGTTTACAAACAATTTATTAAGAACACATGGTTATAATTAGAAGCATGTTCATTTTGCATTTGTGAACTACAATGAGTTATAGCAATGCAGTACGGCTGTTGCCTAATCTTAATAAAAATTATTTCCCTTTCTGTCCCCAAGCTGATTGAGAAATACTAATTCACACAGTCAACACCTGATTATCCTAAGGTGATTCATCCACTCACACAGAACAGAGCTGACTGGGCTCAGGAATTTGGCTGCAAAGCCAAACAAGCGTGACCACTGCTCCCAGAGCAGCTTGAGCCCAGGAGCTATCCCTGAGTATCGAATGTTACAAGTCAGGCTGAGCCCATCAGAGCTGGACTTTGCACCACTCCTTCCAAATCGAGGTTGAAATCACGTGAAGCTGCATAGGTACAATGCGTGGCCCTGAAGGGCTTATTAGCTGAGTTCCACCAACCAGCCTCCAAACTTTGCAAATTTGCTGGCTCACTGTACCCAAGCTGATTCACCTTTGGGATTTCGGTGGCATTTGCAGCCAACTTGGGTACCATGTCAGAAGCAGAAACACTACAGCACAGTGCATCTGTGCACAGGACTTCTAGAAAGGGCTCAGACCTTCAGTGCTTCTAACTTTGTAATTTACTGATTTAAATTTGCTACAAATTGTGACATATAAACATATGCAGAAATTAAGTATCTCTTTATACGATTCAACATAGTGTGCAAGTTGACAAAAACAGTGTAAGCCTCTTTCCAACTCAATGAGACGTTCCTTTAAAAAGCCACATAGATGAAAATCTTTGGAAATTCAGAACTCTCCAGTACACATGCAATTAAACCTCTGAGTTTCAGAAGATCTACAAAAAAGATATTTTCATAGCAAAACACCACCACAAATGGACGATAATCATCTGCCAGAGGAACATTTGAAGTGCAAACTGTAGAAATCTTCAGTTGTTTCCAATTGCTGTGTTGGGAAAAAAAGCCCCTCTCTTTTGGGAAGTGGGAACCTGAGTAACCATGCTCCAGGTGCACAGACTGACATGGGGTCTTACCTGGGCTCTTCTGCACAAAGGTGTAAATGTGAATCCGGGTTCCAGTGCTTCCTGCGTCAAACATTATACCATAAAAAGTGTTTGCTTTGGCATTTATAGGGCACATGTTAGGTGGAAAGAAATCCTGAAACCACATCTCCCTGTTTGAATGGGAAAGAACAAAGGACAAAGAGGAAAATGCCAATGCTAGAAGAATGGGAAGTCTGGAAGATGCCATATTGCCAGAATCCCTTCAGGCAGTCAAGTATGGATCAGCAATCACAGAGTTGCCGCAGGTTCTGTAGAAAAAAAAAAAAAAAAAAGCTGGAATGGAAATTACCAAGAGCCTTCACCTTAAAAAGTCTGTAGAAAAAAAAAACAACCAAACAAACAAAAAATCAGTCTATCCACATATATTCTGCTCTTTAGATACTTTCCAACCCCTCATTGCAAAGATGTGATTTACTGCACTTAGTGCTGCAACTGCATCTAAGTGATTTGTTTTTTCGGAGTAAAGGTTTCTCCATTTCCCAAACGCAGAAGAGTTAAAGTAGTTTGCTTCCCAGTATTTCTAGTTTTGACTTTAGATTATTTTTTTCTCTGATATGGCTTGAAGGTTCTCAACATTTAGAGTCCCCAGAAGCTCCAAAAAGCCCAAATGTTATCCGAAAAGAAGCATGACCAAAGGGGAGCTCAGGGCAGAACCCCTTTGCCCTAACATTTACACACTTGAGATGCTGCGGCAGAACACAAGTGTTATTCAGAGTGACAAACAAAGAGAATTTCATCTCAGGCTAAGAACAGCTGCTGGGAGAGATCAGCACACAGAATGAAGACATATCCTTCCAGCAGTATCCTCACCCCCAAGAAAAGCCTGTGCCACACAAGAGGGATGGAACTGTAAGGTGCACCTGGGTTCTGCCTCTCAGTATTTTTCATACTTTTCCTTTCTGTCTTGATTTTGGTTTTTTTGTAATTTTCTCCTGACACAGCTTGCATTTTCAGAACTACATAAAAATGTAACAAAACCCCGCCACACTCTCATATCTAAACCAGTTGCCCTGAACACTGAGGCTGCGTACACAGCTTCTAACGGCAGCTTCAGCAGGCCAAGGCCCCAGAGGTGGGTGGCGCGCTGTTGGATATCAAGATACAACTACACCTCCTCTCTGTTCACTCGTATCTCTTTGCATATATTTTTCCTAAGAAATGCTAAAAAGGGAAACATATGGGCACAGAAGTGATAAGATTCATTAGGTGCCCAGGTAAAAAGGAGGAGAATATATAACAATATTTGTATTTTAACAGCAGAAAAGAGCACGCGGCCAGATGCCCCACCATATGCAGTATTGCCTGCATTGATACACACACAGCACTCAGCGTACAGAAGGTGCAAACAGCTCCTTATCATTCTCCAGACACTTGGTAACACATCCATCCACCCACAGCACTGAATATTCTACTTCATATGCCTGTTCATCTGCTCTGCCTGAGACCCTCACCCACCTCTAGCCCTTACATTTGATTCTTTTAGCAATCTGCTCAGCCCCACTATGTTAATTCTCTCAAAATCTTTATTTGCCACCTTTATCCTACATTTATTCATTCCTAATCCTAACCTTTCTCTTCCTCTTTCTATGCGAACCTGGTGTAGACTTTATTTCCACACACCCTTCTCTCACACCCAAAGAACTCACTTATCCTCCACTACCTTTTATCCCAGATTTAGCCCTTGTACAGCTTTTATTATTTACATCCTTCACCTTTGTTCCCAGTTACGGCAAAGTGAGATTAACTTTTACCCATTCTCAATAAACAAAGTCACATTAGCTCATTCCTTAAGTGTCTCTAACGCAAGTATTCAGCTAGCTCTAGGGCAAACAAAATGCGCAGCCCACCGCAGAACATAATCTTGCCTGTCTTTTGTGACCTTTATTGGCATCCTCCTGTTCCTAGTAAATGCAGAGCGCTGCAGGCAGAAGCACAAGCTCTTGATCTGCTCTGCCCTAGAAGCAGGTTCTGAGAGGAGGAAGAAGTGACTTTACCATTCCATAAACGGGCAATAGCCCTGGGCACCCTCTGTGACAGGTCAACTCCAACTGTAGTAGTTTCTAAAGCAATCACATTTTATGTGGAAATGAGTAAAAACTTAGTTCTAACCTGTAACAACTTAAAAGTCCTATTCTGAAGAGAGTTCATAAGAAGTGCTGCACAGTTTGGCAGCTTCATAGCTATGGATTCGTACTAAGGTGCAGCTGGCATTACCCACATTTGCTTCATTCACAGCAAGGAGGTCTACTGACCATCCAAGAAGCTGTGCTGTTTTAACAGAACATAAGCTGCGTTAATGAGCTACTACCTTCCGACTGGTCAGAAAAAGTATTGTTATTCTCATGCAATGTAAGGATTTTGCCTGCCGAACAATCTCAAACACAACCCAAGCACCTGCCTTAAGAACAAATTCCAGAGTCCTATTACAAGTGGCACACGTGACACTTACGCAAGCCTCAGAATCTCCAATGATCCGAAAATATCTGAGCAACTGCCATGATTAACACATACATTTCTTGCCAGGTCTAAATAGTGGATAAGCCTTAACCTCCCATGAAACACTCCCTAAGCTTCTCTTCTCTACTTCTTCTCAGACATCCACCACCACTTCACACTTCCCATTCTTTACTTCTCCCTTGACTTTTTTCCTTTCCACCTTTATCCTCATAAGGACAAAAAAAAACCCCAAACACTCAGGATTTTATTTTTCTCCACCCTCATTAAGAATGAAAAAAGAACACTGAGCCTCTTTGATCAGTGGTGAAGACCATTTAATTGAGCGCACTGTCAAAATAGTGTCCACAAAAAGCATAAAAATAGACAAGGAAAGTAAGAAATTAGAGACAGGAGAGGAAAACTGTCAGAAATGGCAATGGAAAAGTAATTCGGAAAGAGAATGTCATAAGAAAGAATGCAAGAAAAAAAATTAGGGTAGAGACAGACAAGAGATTAGTTACTGAGAAGGAAAAATATTTCCAGAACAGTTCCTCTCAAACAACTTAAAATCCTAGCTAGTATCAGAATACTACAGGATGGATAAAATGAACAACAAACAGAAAGGAGAAAACAGGGTAACAGCAATATGAGCGCAAGTTCATTAATATAAGCAAGCAGTTCAGCAGGTAAAACGCACAGATCACCATCAGTAGGCTCCAGTTACTGCCTTTAGAAATGAGCAGGAAGAATCAACATCAATTGTGACTACGTTAGGCACACACCTGAAGCAGGATGGAAGAAACAGCTATTCCACTCCAGAGATTCCTAATGAAAACCACTTCGGACCGCGGCGACAAGAGACACTGCGCCTGCACTTCTTTTCTTCACCTTCGCCTTCAGCTAGTGGGAGCGGACCATGTATCAGGCAAGTTATAAGGTCATGGAGGCACATAAAATGTCAGTTGAGTTGCTTTATTCAAATTTGAGTTTATCATTGCTCAATACAAGAAGTGAAACATGCTTAGATAATTACACAGGACAAATTTTAAAGTTGAAAGTTAACTGAGTTCAACAAGTTAGTAAAACATTTACACAAACATTGCAATTGACCTCAACAGCACTGGCCTGAGTCCAGTGACACAAGGTAGAACGCTCATTTCCCAACACAGAGAAACACATGTAAATACCATCTGTGTAAGGCAGATTTTACGTACTAATCCAAAAAGTTGAAGCACATCCAATATTAAGATTTGGAAGCTACACAGACTGCACAATCCAAAAATACAGGGATGCTGCATAGAGACTGTCAAGATTGAAAGCATGAATTGGAAGAAATTAAAAAAAAAAAAAAATATATATTCCAAACAAATTATCCTTAAATGACAAAAGTAAAAACAATGCCAGAAAAATTATAATAATAAACCTTAGGACAGCAAAACACAACCTTACTTAGAGTTCACCATACACAGAAACACTGGTGTTTTCAAGACAAGAAAGTCTCACTCACTTTCTTGAGTATTTCTCACAAAAGAACACGCAAAACCCAAAACCCAGCAACAGGAGCATCTCCCTGTAAAAAGGAATTTGTCTGATCTGAGGGGAAAGAAAAGCAGTGTATCTGAGATACACAAGAATTTCCCTTCTGGTTTCTAAAATACGATTGGGAAATATTTGGATATTAATAAAAATAATTGGAAAATAAGTAGAAATATTTATTATGTAAAAATATTTAGGCAAATATCTTAGGAAACAAAATAGATGAATTATGTAATTGAATTCATATTGTTATTTATGGCTCAAGCATGCCAGAAAGAATTCAGAATGGAAAATCTATTTTCCGCACTAAAACAGTAACAAGATCGATTCCCCAGATGAGCGGCTTTTACACTTAATACTCGTGACTAGACAAATACTTTTTCTTTTTTTTTTCCCTGAAACAAAAAGTCATGACATTTTTTCTGGACTTATTTTTACCTAGTTAAAAAAAAAAAAAAAAAAAAGCTTTCTTGGATTGTTTTAACAAAAATGTAAGCTTCTTAGAAGTGCACAGTTTAGAGTGCACAGTTTAAAAGGCACAATAGAAAGAATAACCAAATTCACTGACAGATTTTCCCAGCATTTCCATAAAGATAACGGCACAATTTTATTTGCACGCATGCGTTTTGGGCAAAATGCTGGATCTAGAGCTTTAAACGCTAGGAAAAAAAAAAAAAACAAACCAGAACCAATTCATAAACACGCGTTATCAGCAGTTTCAATCTTTTTCCCCGTACTGAGGCTCCACACACATGTTAATTATTTATTTCCATTTCTGGCCCAGAGAGGGTTTTTTCAGTTTCCCTCCTTCCTCAGCCCGCGGCCGCTTCCCGGGAGCCTGCGGCGTTACAGGGAGCGTCCCCTCCGCACCCCCGAACCTCCAGGGGTGCAAATATTTATCGGACCCACCGGTACCGTTCGGAAACGGAGGGTGGGCGCGCAGAGATCTGGGGCGCAGAGGGCTTTGGCCTCCCCTCTCAGAACTCCGGTGCCCGGTTGGGCGCCCGAGAAGCGCTCACAGCGGAGCTTCACCGAGAACGGGCTGGGGACGGGCACCCCGACCCCCCTTTTGGCTTTGCCAAACCTCACTACCGCGAGGTTCTTCCCGAAGCGGAGGCCGGTGAGGCCAAGCAGGAACACCCGCTCGTTTCTGCCTCCTCGGCCACACAAACGGCGGCGGCTCGGCGGCGACAGCGCGTCCCGCTGCCCGCCCCGGGGCAGTAACGGAAACGCCGCCGCCTTCTCGGCTTTCCTGGGTCTCCCGGCGCTCCCTGACACCTCCTCGAGGCCTCATCCCCCCGCGCAGCTGCCTCCAAGGGCCCCGGGAACAGCACGGGCCGGCAGCGGCGGGGCGAGGGGGGTCACCCAGCTCCCTGCCCGCTCCTCCGCCGCGCCCGGCAGGACGCCGGCAGCCCCGAGCGGGCCCTCGCCAGCCCCCGCTCTCCTGCTGCCGGCCGCCGTTCGCCCAGGGCGGCGAGAAGGGGCGCGGTTTCCATGGCAACGCGGCGCTGTCA
>WHYT01012762.1:58675-68791 GCA_009806455.1 Tetrax tetrax | reverse complement strand
GCCAGAAAAAACAAAAAAAAAAAAAAAAAAAAAAAAAAAAAAAGAAAAAAGAAAGAAAGAAAGAAAGAAAAAGGCAGCGGGGGATGCAAAGAAACATGGAGAATAGCTCCTCTCCTGCCCTCCAGAGCATGAGTTAAACCAGGGGGGTCGGGACGTGACACCCCCTTCCCTCCTTTTGGCAGAGCAGCAGCTCCAGGCACAGCCTTTCCAGGGTGCAGCCCCGGCTGGCGGCAGAGCCCCCGGCGTGCCCCCCGGCCGCACACAGCACCGGGCTCCTGCTCCTCTGCTGTCCTTCCGCCCGGCCCCGGGAGGGGAGAGCAGTTCAGGTGGCAGTTCGGTGGCATGGCTGACGGTCCATGCGGGCAGCAGCGCCCTCGGCGCTCTGCCAGGCACAGTTGGGATGGATGCCGAGGTGGCCGAGCCGCGTCCTCCAGCCCCCGGCGCAGTCCAGCTCCTGCCTCCCTTATAGGAAACCCTCCTTCCGGAACTGCTCCTTCAGGATGTCTCTGTACTGGTCGAAGCCGCCCTCGATGCGGGTCACGGTGGTGTTCTCGCACACCCACAGCTCCTGGCACACCAGGCGGATGAAACGCTCGTCGTGGGACACCAGAATTACACCACCCTGCCAACACACAAGGGAGGGAGAAAAGGGAACTTAGCGGAGCACAACCCAGCGCTGGTGGCGTGTCTGTGCCCAGGACTTCACGTTTCCATCCGCTCTAGGGAAACCTCAACGGTACTTCGCCAGCAGGGACCTCATCCCAGCCTTTCCTGCCTTCAGGGGGACAGAGAGGTGACGTCTGGGGGAGGCAGTAATGTATTTAGCCTCCCCTCTCGGAAGGCAAGCGCAGGGTTTTGTTACTGGCTCTCCAGGGACGACTTCAAGGATGGAGATTCCTGGCAGTCAGTGACAGTCAAAAGGTGGCTGGACAAGGCCCTGAGCAACCTCAATTAAGCTTTACTTTCACAGGAAAACTGCCCCAACCTGAGCAACGATGAACCAGCAACAACCAGGTTGGTTGCAGTGGTATCTGGAGGCTGAGCTGGAAGCTGCAGGGGGTGTTAGAAAAACGGGAGATCTTGCTGAGGGAGCCTTACCCGGAACTTATTCAGTGCCTTTGCAAGCGCCTCGATGGTCTCCATGTCCAGGTGATTTGTCGGCTCATCCAGGATATAGAAGTTTGGACTGCAAGAGAAGAGAGCTCTGAGCACGCACAGCAACATGGCTGGGTCCACACCCCTCACACAGCAGGGAACTCCACCAGGCTGCTGCTTTAGCCATGAAAAGCAGCATCCACCTGGCCCCAAAATCGGCGTTGCCCAGCTCCAGGGACACTTCTCATCCCTCTTGGCCCAAAGCACCAGAAGAAAGCCACCTGCCTCCTTCCACACAATCACCCCAGGTGACAACCTCCCGCCCCACCAAAGTCCCAAGAATGAGGCTTCCATGGGGCCACGGTAAGTCCCTGGATGCCCACCTTCCTCCTGGTGAAGCTGGCTCCAGGGATGGAGCCATGCAAAATTTAACAATATCTGGGAGAAAATTACCAGGACATAGTCATCTGGGCGAAGGCCACACGACTCTTCTGACCTCCAGACAGGCTGGCCACAGGACGCACAGCCAGCTCCCCTGAGACACCGTAGCTCCCTAGCTGATGCCGGTACTCCTCCTCCGTCTTCCCTGCAGGAACGTGTCACAACACAGCTACGGTACACCCGGCGTCACCCTCGGTGCCGTGAGCTCGGTGCGCGCCGCGGCCCGGCAGCCTGTGCCAGGCCAGCTCGGTGGGGGAGGAATTCAGCAGCCGCTTCCAGGCAATCCTCGCCCGAGCAAGGGGTTTGCGGGGAAAACCTGACTGACACAATCAGGACAGGGGCTGCGGGGCTGGTGACTGACTCGGAGCGACGCTGTCCCCAATTCCCTGTCACCGTGGTACGCAATGGGAAGTGGAGAAGGGAGCCGGAGGTTTTGGCAGTTGGCAAAGGGGACGCTGGTGCTCGTTCTGTGCTCAGCAAGAAAGTGGGTCACCTGCCCCCAAAACCCGGCCGCGGTGGAGCACCAGCCTGAGGTCTGCGCGCTGCCGGCTGCCCCAGCACCGCCAGCTCAGCTCCTCACGGCTGGCGACCTGCACTGGTGCTGGGTGCGGGGAGTTATCCCAGAGCAGGCGGTGCTCCTTCAGCGCTGACGCGATGGAGCCTTCAGCCCAGGGCTGGGGAACAAATCAATGCTGCTGCGCGCGCGGCAAAGGAGACCCAACGGCCCACACCTCCTGGGAGCCCCACAACTCACCTGGGAACTTTCTTGACAGCAACTCTACAGCACTGATGTTCAAGTCCAGTTGATCCACGTGGTGCTGGCTGAAATAACCAATCTTTAGGTTTCTGCAGAAGGAGAAGAGAGATCAGGCGCCGGTACCAAGCCCAGCCACCACGGCGCTTGCAGCTGCAGCTGCAGGAAGGGGGACACGTGCGTGGGTGTGCAGGACCCATGCCCATCACTCAGGCAGCCATCTCTCCTAAGCACAGCCCAGAACCTCTCCACCCCCACCACTCCTCCCGTTCCCCCAGCCCTTCCTACCAGGTACCTGTGAGCATGTCTGATCCCTCCGACTGGTGCCAGCTCCCCCATTAAGATCTTCAGCATGGTTGACTTGCCAGCTCCGTTTTCCCCAACCTAGAGAAGCAGCAGCATTGCAGAATGTGAAACCCACGAAGGTACTTCGGAGAGGGGGGCAGTGAGCAGGGAATTTCAGCTCGCTCGGACGATCACGCAGTGGAGGGGGGCAGGATGAGAGTCTAACCAGAAGCTCCAGCCACCTGAAAGCTGCATGTCTGTCACTGAGGAGCAGCACAGGCAGCAATGCTAGACGATGTTCCCTCCTCAACCCTGGAGCCTAAGGATTACCAAGTCCCAGCCTCATTTGCAAGCAAACAGCATCTCTCTGCTGCCCCATCCAAGTAGCAGGAGCCCCTGCTACACCAACTAACAGGGACAAACAGAGAAGATGGACCCAGTCTCTTCTCAGAGGCGCCCGGTGAAAGGAGGAAGGGCAACAGGCACAAACTGCAAATTCTAACTGGTATTAGGAAAAACCTTCTTCAAAATGAGGATGATCAAATGCTGCAATGGGACCCAGAGGAATGGGAGAAATATTCCCCCCTAGAGTCCTCCAAAATTCAACTGGATAAGGACCTGAGCAACTTGACCTAACATCAAAGCTGGCCCTGCTTTGAGCAGGGACCTCCTATGGTCCCTCGTAGCTACCGCGATTCTGCAATCCCACATACCACACAGATGCGGGACTCCAGGTCAGCGGAGACGGAGAGGCAACGGAAGATGTAGTGACTTGGGTCGTAATAGAAGTCTACTTCGTCTAGCTGCAGGATCGGCGGGGAGAACTTCTCAAAGCCATCGGGGAACCTGGGAAGGCAGGAAGAGGTGAGAGATGGCCAGCAACTTCAGAGACCCTGCTCCCAGGCCCCCCAAGACAACCTCTGCAACTCCCCAGGTGGCAAGGGGGGCTCCCTACCACACAGGGCCTCTGGGAAGCGTGGTCACAAGAAGGGGATAGGGATCTGCAGCCTTGGCCCCAGAAAGGAACCCAGCCTGAACGTGGGGGCCCATCTGCGCTCCCTGTCAGAGTAAGGCTGTCTTGCAGGAAGGAGCGGTTGTCCCAGCTGGGACAGGACCTCGGAGGAGCTCACATCAGAAATGGAGCCAGGTGCACTCCAAGGAAGGGCTGAGGGGACACTTACTTCATGATCACCTCAGACTCCTTGTCCACAGGTTTCAGCTCTGGCCTGCAAGAAGAGGGCACACGTAACCAAGGTGCCTTGCATTAGGGGTCTGTTCCCACACCAGATAGAGTCTTCAGCTCTGCAACACCTCATCCTAGCCAAAGCCTCTGGTCCAGAGACAGAGCACGCAAAGCCCAAACCACCCCCTTATCTCCCAGGCACCCTGGGAACCCCTGCTTCTTCCCACAAGCACTGCCCCTTCCCAGCTCCAGAGAGGAGCAGGACAGGCACTCACAGCTTCTCCAACAGCTTGAGCTTGCTCTGCACTTGGGATGCCCGGTTGGCGTTGTAGCGAAAGCGGTCGATGAAAACCTACAAGAGAGAAAAGCATCGGAGAGCCCCACGTCCCCTTCAGCCCCAGCCACCTCACTCTGCTGCCAGACCTCCTGCAACAATACAGCCACATCCACGGAGAACCATGGAGAAAGAGACAAAGCTGGGAGAAGGGTGCTCCAGCACTACTGTACCTGGATGTGCTCGCGGTACTGCTGTTGGGCTTCGTATTCTCGCTGCTGGTTCTTCAGCCGCTCCTCCTTGATCTTCATGAAATTCTCAAAGTCCCCGCGGTACGTGTCCAGCCGCTGCGAGTGCAGGTGGATGATGTCCGTGGCTACCACATTCAGGAAGTTCCTGTCGTGGGACACCACGAGGATGGTTGACTGCCAGGTCTGGAGGAGACAGCAATAAGAAGGTCTGAGCATCATCAAGCTAGAGTGCAGGGCTTGGTCCCACCACCCAGCGAGGTGAGACACCAGCCTGGAGGATGCCTCCATCCCTCACCCTCGCTCTGTCCTAGGGCTTCCTGCCATCCCATACCTGCAGGTAGGTCTCCAGCCACAAAATGGCCCTCACGTCCAGCATGTTCGTTGGCTCTGAGGGAAGGGAAAGAGGCACGGAGTTCAGGAGGGAGGAGGATGGCGGGATTAGGCTTTTTTTACCCAGGAAAGGCAAGCAATCAGCGTTGTGGAGGAAGAGACCCCACGTGGGGACCTTTCTCTCCCCAGCTCAGGGGACTCACACATGTCGGGTGTGATGGGGTGTGGGCACGGGGGCCAAGGCTCTGCCAGGGATGCTCCCACCGCTCTGTACCAGTACCCAGACCCTGATGCTCAGCAGCAGCATCTCACCCAGAGCCCCCACCCAAGGTGGGCACCTCCTAGCCCCAGGGTCACCCCCTGCAGTGAAGGGACTCCCACCAGCACAGGCTGGCAGGCAGGGCCCATCCCAGGGCCAAGCGAGGGAAAGGGCTGCTTTGGGCAGGAGGACAAGCACATCACCCAGCTGGGGCACGGGGCAGAGCTCTGCTGAGTGCAGCGAAAGCGGCTGCCCAAGCAGAGTTCCCCGCTCCACCGCCAGCTCTGCCCGCCGTGCCAGGGGAGCACCGACAGCCCTGCCAGTCCGGCCCCGTCACACAGGGCTATTTTGAGCAGGCAGCTAAAGGCCACGGCGCGTTCCCAATCCCAGCAAGGGCACAGGCAGGCCCAGCAGCGGTGTCGGAGGGGACTCACTCACAGTATCGACTTACCATCCAGCAGAAGAAGATCTGGTCTAGGAAAAATAAGACAAGGGTATCAGAAGCAAAAAAAAGCACAGGGTCAGTGGAAAGCGCGTTTCACCACACACAGAGCTGCGATGCCTCCAACGGTCCCCACCCTGAGAGCCTGAGTCAAGAGGACCCCCAGGCAGCACCTCTGCACCTCGCAGAGAGGGTCAGCCCCACAGCATGAAGGCCTGGACACCAACCTGGCAAACAGGGCTCTGGCTAAGGCCAGCCTCATCCTCCAGCCTCCGGAAAACTCTCTGAGGAGAGAAGAGGTTGCAGAAAGGGGGTTACTGTTTAACACAGAACAATTCTGTGTTTGCCTGCCTGCCAGGCTCCCTGCTTCCCCGCAGCCCTGCTGTCACCCAGAGACGGCTCGTCCCCGCAGAGATGTCAGGCACAGCACAAGATCTGTGCTCCAGCAGGCAGGTGGCTTGGCACCCCCAGGGCCAGAGACCACATTGGCTGGGCAGGAATAGACCCTCACTCTCCCAGAGGGCTCCCCTCCCGCGGTTACAGCCACAGCAGAGCTGGGGGCTTGCTAGGAGCAGCGTCCCCCCAGCTCCATTTATGTCTCGATGCCTAGAATCCGGTGACTTACTTGGTTTTCTGTTGTTGCATCTTTGCATTAAAGCCCAGCCCAGCGAGAATGACGGACGCCCTGGGGAAAAGGGGAGAGAAATGGAACCCTGCTACGGCATCCAACGGCGGAGCACAGTCCGAGGTCTCGGACCCACAGCCACCAAGGGGACTCTGCTACATGGTTTAAAGCCATTCTGGCACAGGGAAACTTCACCGCATGCCCAAGAGCAGCGCTTGGCTGGGAAATGCAGCCCAGCAGGGCACAGCATCCACAGGAATTCCCAGGAGATTTGCACAGAGTTTTCAGCTCCTTGGCCAGCAAGAGAGTCACTAGCACCAACACCCCAGAAATGTTCCCCAGACAGCAGGAATCTGGGGAGGTTCAAGAGGAGCAGCAGCAGCAACGATGCAAGCTATTTGGAGCAAAAAAAAATCCCTCCAGCTTTTGGGGGAAGCTTAACTACTCCTAACCCAGCAGAGCATGACAGGAGACAAGACAAGCCGCAGGGAGAGCCCCCTGTCCCCACATACTGGATCCCAGGGCCACAGCATCACCCTTCCATGCCCCAATCCACCGCCCATGCCAACAAACAGTGGTGCCCGCAGGGCTGTCTCACCTTGCTGGGGCCTTGTCTGCCTCAATCTCCTCCAGCTTTGCGTAGATCTCCGATAGCCTGGCACCTTCTGTCCCTTCTCCCCTGGGGTAGGACAAAGAGGAGTGTGTGGGACTGACCAGGGTTAGGGTTTGACTGCTGGAGAAGGCTGATCTCCCCGGGCAGGACTAAGGAGGGCAAGATGCAGCCCAGCCCTGATGGAGCTCTTCATGTGAAGGGAAAGACCTCAGAACGAGACCTCACAGTCAAGAGGCCACAGAAGGGCTGGAAATCCAGCGGCACCATCTCACCTGCCAGCATTGACCTTGGCCGTCAGGTCCCTCTCCTCCCGCAGCAGGCTCTCACGAGTGGTGTCACACTCCAGCACACTCTGCAGCGCCGGCGTCTCGTCCCCCGCTACCTCCTGCTCCACGTGGAGGATGCTGATGTGTGAGGGGATGCGCAGGCTCCGGCTGGCGATCATCTTCAGCAGCGTGGTCTTCCCCAGCCCGTTCCTGCCCACCAGCCCGTAGCGCCGTCCAAACGCCAGGTTCAGGTCTGCTCCTGCCAGCAGGACACTAAAGCAAGAGAAGGGCAGGTGCCTGGTCAGACTGCCCCACGGAAAGGGAGACAACCAGCAGCCACCTGCCCCCAGCATATTTCAGGCTGTGCTGGAGCAAAGCAACCATCACAGACTTCTCCTGCCCAAAGCCAACAGGGTCAGGTTGCCTTCCACATTGCTTTCTGATCCTTCCCATACCCTCTGCCATTTCTCAACCACTCTCCGATCCAGTCTCAATCCCCCATGGTCCGAAACCCCAGCCAGGATCTGTCCCAGCTCCCCACCTGCACTCACCGCTCACCGAAGGACACATCGAAGTTCTCGATGCGCACGTCATACGACTTGTTCTTGCCTGATGACTCCATGCGAGTCTCCTTCTTGCTAGCAGCTTGGCTGGCAGATGCCTCCTCGAGGACCCTGCAGGCAGGCAGATGACAGAGAACGGGGCTCAACAGGAAGGCTCTGGTACAGCCAGATCCCAGCCACCCTCAGCAGAGCGGGATGGGGATGTTTGAGGCACCCTCCATACTCACAGAGGGCCAGGTGTCTTCAGGGAATCCCGCTCCATCCTCTTGTCCTGCTTGGCTTTCAGTTTGGCTTCCGCCTTCTCCAGTTTCTTGGCATTCACCACCTGGGGTACAAAACAGAGAGTTTAAAGAAGAGAGAGCATCTTCAGCAAAAGCCCCAAAAGACTAACTGCAGGAGAAAAGAGATCAATCAAGCCCCCAGGCCTGGAAGGAAGGGAAGGAGGGCAGGAGGAAGGAGGAGGTAGGACAGGGTAACTGGGACAGATTCAAGCGTATTTTGAGGATGCTCATTCGGTCAGGAGACCACTTCAGGAACGAAGTCCTACATCAACTGCTCATACACAACAGTTCTGCCTCAGCAAGGCAAAGAGTTTGGCTGACCCTAACAGTTTCTTTAGTTCCAGGGACCTGGGTCAGCCAAGTCACTTCAACAGCAGCAACCTGCTATCCCAATGCCTCCTCCGCTACACCCGACACCCATCCTCATCCTAGACCACAACACACGTTAAACTTTAGCCAGCTTGGAACAAACTCAGCTTATGCAGGGGATCAATCAAAGCAGAAACAAAAAGTATTTCATTAAACCTGAAGGCAAGGAGGAGACAAGCATTTTAACCTGGCCTCTGGTCTTGGCCAGGCTCTCAGCCCACTCCAGCTTACTACACACCAAGTCAAATATTTGTGGCTGACCAAGAACGCTCCTAGATATTTCTAGGCAGCTGCAGACCTGCACGCTAGACTGAAAAGCGTCTTGTTACTGGGGCTGTGACCCCACACATACAGACAGATCAAGTCATTCTGCAAACTACAGCGAGCTCCCCGAATCTCCCAGTAAGACATGTCCTCCAGAACTTGAGAGGCCTCCTGAGGTCTTCTCTGAATCATCTCCAATTTTTCTGAAGATCCTTTTTGAGTTGTGGATACGAGAGCCAGAGAGTGAATCCAGCAGCAACAACTCCGGTGCCAAAATCAGCAACAGCTGCCAGCTTTCACCTAAGACTCCCATTCAGATACATGGGGATCACGTTAGGTCTCAGCTTCCAAACGAGAGGTTCTCGTCCTCAATGCCTTACTCCAGAAAGGAGAGCTCTACAAGAGACCAGCCTGGCAGAGAGGCTGCCCACCCTGTAGAGTGACCACCGTCCTTGCTTTGCAAATGCACAACCGCACCTTTCCCCATACTCAAACTTTGGCACATCCAACACAGAGGGCAAGCCAGGTCGCTCCTGAGCAGCTAAGCGTCTCATCAGCAAAGATGTTTCGATTTCCTCCATGTCACAGAGCATAACTGCTTCCAAACTTCTCTGCTCCTGCCCTTATTTCTCAAACTGTGACAACCCACAGCCATTTCTAAAGCTGGACTAACAATCTCCCCGCAGCAGCTCTCTGGAAAACAGCTGCTCCCTGGTAACTCCCTACCTGTACATCTAATCAGCCAGGATTTTCTCTCTCATTCAGTTCGGCAGGACGTCCTCCCTGTCCATCCTTTTTTCTCGCTGCAGAAGCCAAAAGCTCTCGGAAAAGAGAAGCTGCACTCTGAGCACCACCACTGCATCAACCATGCTTTGAAGCTCATTAAGAAGTTATGACAAAATAGATCCTGTCAAACAGGTTGCCCGGAGAGGTGGTGGATGCCCCATCCCTGGAAACATTCAAAGCCAGGTTGGACTCTGAGCAACCTGATCTGGTTGGAGATGTCCCTGCTCCTTGCAGGGGGTTGGACTGGATGACCTTTGAAGGTTCCTTCCAACCCAAACCATTCTATGATTCTACAAAATTAATAAGCCATTAACTCCTGTTGAGCCTCTTTACTAGCCCAAGGTCAAGAGTTTCCCAAATTAAGAGTGAACCTCTGCTTTCTGAGGGCAAGGTGACCAGAGCAGAACAGGGCACCCGCAGCCTCATGGGTTAGTGGCTCCCACCGGGTCTGCTGGCTTACGAACAAGAGTACGGCCCCCACTTACCGAGGTCTGGCCTCTCTTCAGCAACAGCCCCGGCAGCAGGTCCACGCCGGCATCTCCTGCAAGGAGACAGTTGGGTTGGTGAGCACGCGCCCTGTGGAGGCTCCACCACGCGCTGCCTTGGCGGCTGCCCACAACCAGGCAGGACTGTCCCCTCTCCAAGGGGACCAAAGGGTGGCTCCCCTCCTTCCACCCCAGCTTGCCCTCTGGGCAGCCAGGCGCTGCTGGCCACAGCTCCACAGCTGGAAGAGAAAGAGGGGCGCACCTCCGAGGGGGAGCCCAAGGTGTGCGAGGTCAGGGGGGAACCACTCCTCAAGGTCAAGGCTCAACACTCTGAGCCCGTCCCCGCCGCCGGCAGCCCAAGGGCAGAGCGGGAGCGACACGTGCGGCCGGGGCCCGCACAGGCACCACTCACCGTATCCATCGGTGATCTGGGAGAGCTGGATGGGGGCGTCCAGCAGCACCTGGCTGCAGCGCTGGGCCCGGCCCTCGTCCCTGCGAGAGAGGAGGAGGGTGAGGAGGGGGAGGAAGAGGGTGAGGGGGCTGAGGGGGG